>NIUQ01001256.1:0-32943 GCA_002796945.1 Plectus sambesii | reverse complement strand
CGGCGACGGCGGCAGCACCAGGCCCCGTCGACTGCTGCGACGGCCTGGGGAACGGCTTCGGTCGAAGAAGCAGGCGGACAGTTGTCTGTCGTTGCACCTGATTGCTAGATAATCAGCACAGTTCTTCCTCACATCAGGCCGATCGCAGTGTTGTGCAATGCCAACAGTGCCTTGTCTCGAGTCACGAGCAAAATGTCGAGCGCATACTTGTATGTCAGTCACACAATTCAAGCAGTTTCCATTACTGCGTTGTTATTTTTATTAGTCAGAATGGTTTGGGGTTTACGCAATCTTGGGTAGGGTTGGGCGATTGGAAGATTCCAAAAATTAACTGATCAAGTAGCTCTCACTGAAGGGAAGAGCGCGCTCCTATGTAGTTTAAATTTAGGATTATCTCTTCAAAAATAACCGATATTGTGGCTTCAATTTTCGGCGATATGTTTCGTGAGACGTTGGGGTGCGCGGAGTCAAAATAATTCGCAGCTAGCGCGTCACTATATCATGATTTATTCATATTCTCTCCACTGTCTCACTCGGATGCAAGCAGCGAAAGTCGCAAGTGAGGCATCGTTAGGGCCGGAAGCGATTTTATTCGCTCTCCTTCCCTTCGATCTACGCGTCCCCACCCTCTTTACGCTATATTGCTTGTAATCTCGTCGCTCGGAATGGGGGAAGATGTCGGGACGAGCGCGGTTCTCGTTTTTCGATTCAGCAGCTCTCTGTCCCTCTCTCTGTGTTTACTCTGTCTATTGCATCGAATCAGTCGTCTCTCTCTCTCTCTCCCTCTCCCCGCTATAGTAACTATATTTAGTAGCTTCGATATACGCAGAGCGATTAATAGCACTCACAATTCAAGCACACTCTTTGCTTCAAGGAATATCATGACGGTTGTAAGATACATTGACCCGCTATGATGCAATCGTTTCGTAGAATTCAATGGGTGGGTTTCACATCGCGTACTTTAGCTAAAGTCGGACTTAAGGCCTATCCTTCATCACTGCGTAAAGTCCGACTTTAGTTAAAGTACGCGATGTGAAACCGGGCCAATGAAGCATAATATGGCTGAACGCTATGCTTCATAACTGACGATAGAATTAACTTGCGAACAGTTTATGGAAAGGTTGCATTAGGCGTGTTTTGATGTCGCCATTACAAAACACGCCTTTATGAAATTTATTGTGGGAAGCTTGTTGCTCGCACCGCTGGCGTTCAGTTTTAATATCCATCGTTTTTTCCTAAAAAATAAGGACGAGAGAATACACCTTTGGGATATCGTACCAAAGTGTCTAGCCGTTATGAAACAGACCGATTGCAATGGAAGGTGATGTCTGTTCTTGCACTCTCTCACTCTTCTTCTAAGCCGACGTCATTGCCATGGAATATTTTAATCATGGGTGGGTTTTGGTCCGTCGCTCTCTAAATGCGTTATTCTATTTTAAATCGAACTTCCCAGCGTTCTGTGCGCAAAGGTTCCGGCCGTCGGACGTTTCCGCTTCCTCGTTGTCGCCTTGGAGAGGAAACAGCTTCGACAGCGGTCACCTATCATTCATCTTGCATATATAGTCACAATTTCGTAGTCAACAAAAAGATTATGAAGTGTTGGTCCCGTAGCGATTAAGATTAATAGCGTGGACTCCGCAGCGAACATACATCAATTTAGTTTCCCCACTAAGCTTGCTACGGTGTTTCCTGCGGCTCATTGTTACTGACTAAGAAATGCTTACTATAAAATCGCCACTTCGAAATGACAATCTGAATAAAGCATAATCATGCCCGCAGTAAGAGATGGGTAGCCGTTAGGAGAAACGTTGAGGGGTAATATATAGCCTTTTAATCTCCTCCCGTGATCCTCTTTTTTCTGCTGTTTCATTTGCGGTCGCTTCCGAGGCGGTAATTGACTTTTATGCTAGCTCTGCAGCCGATCAGAGGAATTGTGCCGTTTGCTCAATTAGTGCGTCGCCGGTTGGTTGGCAGAGATGTGAATTACAGAAAATTGCTTCGTAGGCGATCGCTCGAGAGGCTTGCATAGTTCGCACGCGTATGTACGCACGGATGTACATCAGTCCGTATAAATGCACTCCTGTTCGATTCTTGAACGCGTACAAAATATGGCGTGACATTGCCGCACGTCGCGCGTCCCTGATTTCATGAACATTTCATGCAGTTTTACATACGCATTAATTCAATATATGCGGCGCCTGATGCAGTTGTCCTGCGGAATGCGCCAATGTTTCTTTTCGAGACTTTAGTTTGCATTATCATGACGCAGTTTTAAGAGCAAAGGCAAATTCACTTTATCGACAAGCGATAAGTAGAATGACATTACGTAGGCGCGCGAAATGAAGACATTTTTGCAGTAATGTATGGATTATCAGTTAGACAGACTGTCAGTGACAAGATGAGCAACTTTCTCCATCGCAAGATTACGAACTATAAAAAATGCAGGAGCATATTTGCAATATTAACGTCTCATAATCTTGGATGACGTATCTTGAAATTTATGCATACCGCCGCTAAGTGAAAAACGTAAAAAAGTGAAAAATTGTGGAATGACACTAGATGATTAATGAGCAATTTGTGTTTCAGTGTGTGCTGTACCTGTGGGCCTTGAAAATCTGCTACTCATCGACACTATTTCTGCTACGGGGGAACCACGAGTGCCGACATCTGACCGAGTACTTCACATTCAAACAAGAATGTAAGTGATCAACACTTTACAAACTTTCGATTTTTACTCTTTGTTTTTAAACGGTTTTAGCTTTTCACTTTCATTTGACTGATCTTTGTATATAGGAACTAAACAGAAGCGACAGTGTTTCCCTGTTTCAGGCAAGATCAAGTACTCGGAGCGGGTGTACGACGGGTGCATGGACTCGTTCGACGCGCTCCCCCTGGCGGCGCTGATGAATCAGCAGTTCCTCTGCGTCCACGGCGGTCTCTCCCCCGAGATCCACACTCTCGACGACATCAAGAAGGTTCGCTCTCAGTTTTCAGTCTCCTACGTTTTGTACGGGACAGAAATCGTTTATAACGATCATATATGTTATCGATCACCACTTATATTGATCAAAATGTGCCGGTTTCTCAAGCATCGGTTTAAGCGAATTTCACTGAACTTAAAGTTTGTTATAAAACTCGAGCAACTCGATAAATTTATATTAATGACGATTGGCTTTTAGCTCGACCGGTTCAAGGAGCCCCCGGCTTTCGGACCGATGTGCGACCTGCTGTGGTCGGACCCGCTGGAGGACTTTGGCAACGAGCGCAATTCTGAACAGTTTTCGCACAATTCTGTCCGAGGCTGTTCATATTTCTACAGGTCAGTCATGTCCCCGTCTGTGTCCGTGTTGAAATCTTGCCAGTTTCTCTCCTTGTGGTGTACTGGTGGGAGTGCCCTTTTGATTCCTGGAAATATGGTAGTTGGGTCGTAAAAATAGCCATTCGGAACACGCTCGATTTAAAACTTGCGAGTTTAAAGAGATCATTGCGACCGCCTACTACTTTATTTACATTTAATACATTTCCATAAGCCTATTGAAGGCGTGAGTACTCCCTGTACCGTGACATTGAGATATTAAGGCGACTGAGTCATCTTTGCTCTTGTTTTCTCGGGCTATGAGTACAATTGAGCTCTATGCAATTTATATTAGAGCTCTGGTCACCTACGTCAACAGCGTCCGAAAGCCGACTGAACGGCTTCGTTATTAATTCCGC
This sequence comes from Plectus sambesii, assembly GCA_002796945.1. NCBI lineage: Eukaryota > Metazoa > Nematoda > Chromadorea > Plectida > Plectidae > Plectus > Plectus sambesii. Next base: position 29,229 of record NIUQ01001256.1, on the reverse strand, counting down.
CGGAAGATAAATCAAATCGGATAGGTGCGAACGCGCCCCGATTGACCGGCTCGGGTTTCCTGTTTGCTAGAGGGGGGACGAGATGATACGAATTGATCGAGCAGAATAGCTTTTCTCTAGCGTTAACAGTAGAATGCGCGTTCTGTTTTTGTTGAAGCGAATACATCCTTCCATTGCAATCGGGCATGAGAGTGTGTGGGAATTATCTAAGTGTTCTTGAGATGTCTTCGTCCTATCTTCACCTTTAAATACACGTAATACATTGATCCCCAAACGATATATGGGTAGTTTAAGTCGATACTACGTTATCCTCTTGAAGGCTGTCTTACTGGCGAAGATATTTCGAGAATATTTTTCCCGGGCATTATGTTGTGTGAAAGTGGAACGTAAGTTCTATCCGATCCAATGCAATTTTTAAGTGAATCCACAATATGTAAACGTTTCGCTTGGATGTTATCATGTTGTTTATTCGATCGGTTAACCGGACAAATCGAATTTTGCGATTGAAGAATAGCAGTGTTTGGAGCAATTTTTCATTTTATGCCGATTTCAGCTATGCAGCCTGCTGCGACTTTCTCCAACATAATAATCTGCTGTCGATTATTCGAGCACACGAAGCCCAAGATGCCGGGTTAGTTTTGAAGTTATAGTGGAGAATATATGGAAAAAACTACAAACGCGCCCTATGTTGGATATTTTCAGTATGTTAAGGTGCAACATAGGGCGCTTTTGAAGACTACGAAAACATAGGGCGCATTTTTATTGTTGTCCGAATATATACTCATTCATACGTTGTAATAATTGGTATTGGTAAATGAAAGCGGGTTAGTCTTCACAAGTGAACACTAGTAACTTTTCCATAATGATTGGAATCTCGTTTCCACATTTGCATGAAACGCAAGCTGTAGTCTTTTATGCGTTGTTTACACGTTTGGCTAAATATAAAGAAGCGAGAGGGGCTAATTGATCGAATTATGTAAATTGTAATGATGTTAATTCAGACGCTTGAAAATAAGTCAACAAGACAATGTTATTATGGCAAATAATGTGTACCATGTCGTAATATAAACAAGATCTTGCAAGTCACTTGCCGAAGACATAGGGGGGGGGTTCATATAGCATACTTTGGTTTAAGTCGTACTTGGCGCAATGCTAGAGAATAGCCGCAACTTTAGCTAAAGTAGGCGATATGAAACCGACCCATAGTTGTCGAACTAGTCGCGATTGATATGGCAATCTGCGGCAATCAAAATGTGATGTTGGATAAATATGTAACGATTTTCTGTTTCAGGTATCGAATGTATCGCAAGTCGCAGGCGACCGGCTTTCCCTCGCTCATTACCATTTTCTCGGCCCCCAATTACTTGGATGTATATAACAACAAGGGTGAGCGATTTTCTATTTAGCGATATATCCGTGAAATGGAAAGTTTTGATATTAGAATAGAGCCAAAGTATTTGTTCGCTATTGCATTTTGTTGGGGTTTGGGCAACAATTTATTCCGACGTGAGCGGTCGTACAATAGAGAAGGACGCGGAGTAAGAAAGGAGAGAGAGAGCGGCGGAGAGAACCGACCGACTACTGGAAGAGCTAGTAACAAGAATGATATAAGAATGATATCAACGGATATCACAGAACAACGTCCGGGTCCGACCGCACCCCAGAACACATTTGATTCCTTTTTAGCTGCGATTCTCAAGTACGAAAACAACGTGATGAACATTCGCCAGTTTAACTGCTCTCCGCATCCATACTGGTTGCCCAACTTTATGGACGTGTTCACCTGGTCGTTGCCGTTCGTTGGCGAGAAAGGTAATTAGTTTCTCTTGATTAGGCTATCTGCATGACTTTACTGAGAGGGTTGTTTTTTCGGGTGTAATGGGTGGTTTGCGCGCGTTATTATGGTATTTTATGAGGAAATGTGGTAAGGCGGAGTGATATGTTCACTGGGTGTTGTTACGTTAAGATCATAACATTTTGAAAGTGGTGCCCCAATTGGCCTCATTCGGGACGTTGTCTTTTTCGTTTACTCGTAATGCCCTCACCTTCATTTTCGACCAAATGCGATTCTTTATTCATGCTGCAGTATTAAGGCATTCATAACGATTATCGCAATGTACATTCGACAATTTTGTCTTGTTTTAGTGACGGAGATGCTCGTGCACATTCTAAACATTTGCTCCGACGACGAACTGATGGCCGACGTTGACGACACATTCGAAGGTGGTTCGTTTTCCTTTCCCCCCCACTTCATTTCAGTGTTTCGTTTTCATTAGTCTCTTACGTAACGTAGTAATGTAATGTGGTTTCTTCCGGTTATCGCTACCGCACGGGTGTGACGAATTGGTTTTGCGATGATTGTCCTCCATAAGGTTGTCTGTGCGTTGTCCCCCAACAGCATTAGCACCGTGTTTTCACCTCAATTATAGCGGTATTGCCGTCAAATCTATCTGCCAATTTGAGTTTTTTTTGTGCCGTTTACATTAGAAATCGCTCTGGAGGTAGCTATAGATTTATTGCCTGCGTCGATCCGAAGAACTTTTCAAAATCCTCCCCTTTTTGGAATGAGTTTCGACTGCGAAACATTGTCGATGTGCGCAGGGCGTCCGAAGCTTACTATAAATTCCGCAGACACTATATGTACTACTTTTACTTTAAACCGGATACATTCCGATCGTAATTGAACATCTTTCTGTGAAACACGCCCAACTTGATCTGGGTAGTGTCTAAATTAAAGCGTAAATAGTATATCGCAACTCGTACTAGTTGTTATTACTCACAGTCTCATTAATTCCAGGGGGGAATGGCTTTACTTTTCCGGTTGACGTCGGCAACAGTGGCTCGTTTGAAATTATAAATTAACCCATTATTTGAGCATTTTTGCGCTCTAGCGACAATTGGCCGATAGAGTTGACTCCAGGGTTTCATTCTTTGACGCGGGTTGCACGGGCGCGATTTTGTTTGCGAACGCGTTGACCAAGGAATCTTTTCGGTAAACATTTCCCCAATCACTTTTGTGAAGCCTGCTACAGTCGACTGCTTCTAATACATCGTAAAGCGGCTTGGAAATGCGCCGACAATGGATGATAATTTTGAATTGTTTGTATTACTTCTATGAACATGGTGGTTAAGCGCGAGGGGTCGGTGAGAAATAGAAGAATTTTTCGGTCTACTTTGTCGTAGAAAGTGGGGATAAAATATAAAAGAGAATGCAAGAGAACTCGAAAAGTAATCTTTATTGGGATTCCATCGTGATTTATTAATCACAGACTTCCAATATTTGTTCGTGTACTTTGCGGGATCGGCGATTGTCATATTAATTCGCATCATTCAAGCCCAGCTGCAGTTGGAGTCAATCAGTCGTGTTAGATTTTATGACCGAGCAACCTCGTTCGGGCAACGTTCGATTTTATCGATCGAAATCGGTAGGGAACAAGTTGGAGCTAGTGATTTAATGCATCTCATGGGAGTTTATATCGATCGATCACGCTCGAATGCGATTCAATCGATTCTCCATGAGAAGAGGCCGATTGATCCGAACGGCAGCTGGGTACTGTATTTCACCGAATTTTGCAGTGCCTCTCTCTGTTTGTCCTTTTTTAATGAGAGTGTGAGAGCGTGTGACGCATGTAGCGACCGTCTTTCTTTACTAGAACGTAGTGTATTCTCTTTTCGCATTGATGCGTTTTGTAGTGGTCCTTTTCGCCTGATTGTTCCTAGTTAGTGCTCTAACCGCGTCAACAACAGAAGCAGTACCGTTCTATGCGCGAAGGCACCATTAGCTTTTTCAATAGCCGCCATAGCAAAAGAAAATCGTGGTTACTGTTCAGAGCGTCCATTCGTAGGATTCCACCAACGTTAATTTGTGCACCACTGTGCTGCATTGAAAACTAATGGTCGGTTTTGGGGAGCATCGCGTGGCTCGCACCTTTTAAAAAGAGCGCTTTGTTTTTGCGTGCGTGCAAGTGTGCGTGAATGTATGTTCGCGTGTCTCACGGTAGAGACCGTCTTCCATTTCGGAGACGAAATGTGTACTTTATTAATAGCGTAATTGTGTTTGGAAGCGAAAAAAGCGGGTCCTTTCCTCTTCACGTAAAGATCAACGTTAAATTGTTTGTCCTTGTTTTTTGTAGAATTTACGTCAAGTGCTTTTACTTGAACCGCAATAGAAGAACAAGGAAGGCTTAATATTAAAAGCGATTCAGATTTATAGTGCAATTGTGCGAGAGCGATTGCTACAGTAGTCTTCCTGTGAGTTTCTATAAGTCGCGGTTATCAAGCAAAAGCACTTGATTGCATATTAAGCGTCGAACATAACTGAAATAGTTTTGCATTTTCACATTGAAAGGGAAGAATTATTAATGCATTATTGATGATTTTATAAATTAAAAAAGCCTGATCCTGAAAACCGTTTCAATTATGTTCGATGTCCCAGTGGCATATCGCCCCATCTAATGTACCCTACGTTTCATGTTGGCTCAGGTGCAGATGGTAAGTTGAACCTTTATCGATGCGCCTCTGTTGTCCCTCACATTCGCTACCGCCAAGCGCTACTGTAACTTTATATGAGTGTTGTGTGCCGCCGCTTACGGCTTGCCCTGTTGCCATTCCCCCTCCTCTCTCTCTATCTTACTGTAATTTGCCTCTTTCTCTGGCCCGTCGCTGCTTCGCTTTTGCCTTAATTCTGCTACTACTGCTACTGCCTTTGTCGCTTTGAATTCGCTTCGTTTTCTAATTTTATTATATATTTACATGCTCTGCGCTTCAATCGGTATGCAAGCATGCGAGAACTCTACAGTGAGAGTGTTTGGTTTGTAAGCGAGAATAGCAATGAACGAGGCTGTATGAGATAATCAATTGTTTCGTGTGATCGATAATCAACTGTTTCGTAATTAGTAATACTCGTCTTAAAATTTGAGACCTAAAGCGAGGTATAACTTGATTGACAGTTAAATGCTCTTCTTGAATACCTCAAACGCCGAAATGTATCATAGCCTCGATGGCTACATTTCGAGAATTAGCACTCACTGATTTGTGAAACAGCAGGCATACCGATTGATACGTGTTATTTCTATTTGATCAATATACTTTTATGTAAACTTATTTATACGGCCCTTCCTGTTGATTTCCCTTTGGTTTTCTGCCATCGCCGCCTCTCCGTTTTGAGTCTGAACATTTTTGAGATCGCAGCTGAGAAAACAGCATTCATTTTTCCCCCTTACTGCCACGTCGTGCTGTTGCAAAAATACCGGCGCTTAATAGTACGCGGCTAGTAATAAATATTGGGTAGACAACAAGTTTTTGCGTGCAGCAGCAAATAGTCGTATTTTCCGTTGCGTAGTTGTGCATTTTTGCGGCAGCAGCGACTTTTAACTTCAGCAATCATCACCGCCGACCATCGCTAAGAACAGCGCGGCGAATTACTCCGCCTTCCTCGCTTAGTCGCTTTAATCCTTCCCACCTACCATTTTAGCCTTATTTGAGCTAATACCTGCTAGTCGAGCCCCATTTTAGCATCGAGCCCTGTTTTAGCGTTGAGTCGCATTTTAACATCGCAAACCGCCATAGTTGTTTTACCCTCCAGTTCAGCTAAAAAATTGCATTTGTGGCAACGGCTTGTTGGCGTTTCCCAAGTAAAATCCGTCATGACTTCCTGAGAACTGTCGCCGCTTCTCTGTCGCTTCGCCGTGATCTTTGGACGCTTGTACGCAATTGGCTGTGTTTTATGCGTGCTGTTCCGTGTGACCATAATGACCGTAATCGAGTCCACTAAACGGACTCTACCTAGCACCCTATACTAACAGCGAATTTTTCTCGTCAAACAGTCACTGCCGCAGCGCAGCTCGGTAATTTTGTGTGGGTGTTTTCGCGTGAAACGCTCCCCGATTGTTAAGAGTCGGTCACATTGCAGCGTCAAAGAGGATCACACACTCGCCACCTTTTGGATGCTTAGGCTTGTCATACATTTCCTGAACCTAAGCATCAGTAAAAAAGGTGGTGGGTCTGCGATACTTGTGGCGGTGTACGCGGCGTCGAAAATTTGACTTTTCGAACGACCTCGATGCACACAGCACGCGTGGTTGTGTTATACAGCGTGGCGTGAAGACGCATCGACGCCGCCTACACCGACGCCGACGCCGTCGACGCTGTCTCGTGTGTCCGACCCTTTCATTCTCCTCCAATCCTTGAGGGCCGACCGACTTTTTTTCTGCTGCCAGGCTTGATGTATCCATTTGCTCTTTACGTTTTGCTTTAATCAGACGCATTCGCGAAATTAGAGAATAGCTTTAGCCGCCGAAATGTGTTTCTGCAGTTATTTATTCTTAGTCATTTCGCAGTGCCCTCTTCGGGAGAACTTATATATTTGGCTGTGAGGGATGGGGCCTTTGGAGTATCATTTTGAGCTAATCGCGTCGAAATGAAAGCCCGACTGATGCTAAATTATGAGCAATTCGCTGTGAGTGACTGCTATGGCATGACGAAAAGGGCTGTGTCCAACCTATATATAGTAAAATTTTACCCCTTCCCTTAGACTCTGGTCGTACCGCACTCATGGCGCCAATTTCAAAAAACTTACAATCACAAAGTTTGCGATAGTGGGAAGCGTGGTGGTGTTGGTGGTGGTTGGTCAGTTGCTACGTGGGGTGAGGGGGACGTGTAACGAATTCTCACCGCTTACATACGTAACTGGCCAAGTACCCTCCTCTCTCTCTATTTTAAACGCAGTTGATGTGATTAGAGCAGTTTTCTGAACTGGATGCCTGTCCACTTTCTGCTGAACGTCGATTGACGTTTTGTCGATCGTCTGCTTGTTCTCGTGTGTGATGCGCTCGTTTACTAACGCTAAACACGAAAAAGGGCTCCAGATCAACCCCAACCGATTATATATCTTACGGTATTCGTTGCGAGATTAAAATGAGTGAATTAGGCGGGTTACACAGCACAGTTAGGCCGTTCGAGCTTCCATGTTCTATCGCGTCGCGACTGCTACTGCTTTTGTTTTGCTTTTTTGATCGATTGCATCGTTACTAACGTTGGGTTAATTCAATTTTCTGCGCGCCGTTTCGTTTACTTTTTTCGGACTGCTCATAATCTGTGCTTCCATCGTTCCTCTGTCCCTATCGTTCAATTCCTTTTCTCTTTATGTATTCAGGTGTAAATGATTGAGCTTTTAAATTAGTCGATAATCGATGTTTACGGTGACACTGTTCCAGTCTTATTTATATAGAGCAAATTTGATAATTGCCTGCTTTTTGCTGAAAATTATAATCGTTCTCGTGCAGTTTTATTGTACGAAAACCGTCAAAAGTCTTACATTTCCCTTAAGTAAACGCTCAACAAAGCTAAATCAGATACATAAGAGAAATTCCTATCCTATTATTGTTATTATTTTGACTGTTGCCTGTTGATATACAGCTACTCTTTCCTTCCTGTTAAGCATTTTCCCTAAGTCGAATGACGGCTCTATTTTTCCTCTCAAACCGCCCAGTCATTTATGACGCGACCCCCAACTCCTCTAGTTAAACACCAAATTATATCAATCTGAAATCATAAATAGAGAGTACGATTAGCTCGATATATAGTGTGTAAATCTGTAGTCATTAGTGGGTTTTTTCGGCATACCCACCACCAGTCTTTTTCCCTTTTAGTACAACGTTACCCCCGTCTAGAGACCGATAAGGTCGACGTACCTTTATCATCGGTTCTACCGACATTTTGTCTGTTGAAGGGGGAGCGTTGTACGTATAAATGAATAGCGAAGACAAGGGGGAACGGGTATTCGAATAAACCCGATATGTTCAGTGTTCACATAGATAGAATACAATATCATTCCTCTGTCTCTGACCCATCTATTCTTTTCATTTTCTCTGAAGTTGTGGTGGTGGTGGTGGTGGTGGTGGTGTTAGTGATGGTGGTGATTGTGGCTGAAGTGGTGTTTGAATGGATTGCGCTTTAGTCGGCCCTCTCGGCAGCATGACGCTTTATACTAGTGCTGTGCACAATAGCAGTTCTTGATGGTGCATTACGGTAATTTGACGGTTCATTCCAAATATTCCACCGAGCATTTGCAACTTTGCGCTCTTGTTTCTCCATTTCGAGCTAAATTTTGAATTCCCGCCAATTCTCCAGTAATCTTGTAATTTGAGTGGAAATACTTTTTGCCTCGCGTCAGCTGATTATTACATATATATTTAGCTACTGTTTGATGCATTTTGCTAAGGCAAGAATTAAAAATTCGTCATTCGAAGTTGACAACGAAAACCATGTTAAAGTTGAGCGTCGTTAGTCATTTGGAATGAGCCGTTGTTTTGTCATAATACGCCGCCGAGAGTATCGTATACTGCGACCGTCGTCTCCGCTTTGGGGGCCGCGCAGTGTTTGGCGGTGATGGAGCAGTGGTCCCACCACGATTGATAACCGTTTTGTCTATTTTAGGCGGCGTCTCGACCGCTCGCAAGGAAGTCATTCGCACGAAAATACGGGCGATCGGCAAGATGGCGCGCGCCTTCTCAGTGCTCAGGTATGTCTCTATTTTCTCTACGTTTTCCAGGAATTGTTCTATAGATCAGAAAATACTTGATTACACTCTAATAGTACGGCATGTCGATTATCTGACGAATAGGCTTGTCAACCCCGAAAGAAATTGAATGTTTTTGAAAATCTCTTGAAAGATGTGAAGAAGTGATAGGTGCAGTATATCTTTTACTGTAATACGTGAAAATTAGGCATATCTTTTCATATGTGAAAAAGATAACTATGCAAAATCACTTACCTTGACATTTGTTTTATGAAATATTTGAGATGCCTTAATCTCAGAGACTGTCGTACTATTAGAGTAAACTCATTTCTCTTTTACGTCTACTTAAAATTTATATTTCTCACTTATCTTCTCACTGCTATATAAAAGAAGTGAAATGATTTCTTGAGATTACATAATGATATATAACAGCGTTCCTTGGGTCAGGAAATATAAATAATCCAAATTTTCCTACTTTCAACCTTATTCACCTAACTCTGCTTTCGCTGTTCTGCTGTGACAGTTTGAATGTAACTACCTACCTTTTAACCCACTAATCTCAGCGCTAAGTCGTTGCGCAAAGCCGTCGCTCGCCGCGTACTCAATCAAAAAATCGATGATTGCTAATGCGTAATGGCGCGAACTTTAAATGTAGCATTTTCCAACTGTCAAAACGGGCGAATTTTTTAAGGAGCGAATTCCACTTATCTAAAAAACTATAGTAGTTAAATTTTGATTATGAATTTCGCCGAGAACTGAAACGGTCTATCGTATTCGCGGTCTGACTTTGCTCTTTTCGCTATCTGGGGATATACTACGAAAGTGAAAAGTGAGAGCCAACGTAAGCTAAATTGCCAATAATTTCACGAAAAATCCTTCTCTAGCGCTGAGATTGTTTGCAACAGAACCGTTACTACATGAAGGTGTTAACTAACAGCGCAAGTCTTTAAATAATCTCTCTTTAGTTATCGTTAATTTTTTCACTTCCACTCAGCCGCTCCCTATTTATTGACATACACCCAACTATGCTTCTCTTTCCTGTCCATCATGAAACTCTCATCTATTAGTTTGATAACGGGATGCAGCCTGATGCATCCGTTTTTGTAGAAATCAACAATTCTTTTTTATTTCGTCCTCCTAAAAATAGGAGGCTGTTTCGAAAATTTAAGCGATAAAGTTGCTGAAGTAAGACCGAAACGCATTTCTGTATTATTTACTTGTGCTCAAAGTAATACGGTACATAAAATGGGCACGTTTGCCAATGAATACTCTCAAAGCGAGTGGCGAGCGGTTGAAGAAGAAGCGATCTAAACGTAATAATGCTGTAACAATATTTAATAACTCGAGTTTTTTGCGGCAAAATGGCTTGAGAAGGCTGTGGCGTGTGAGTGTGCATTTTGGAATGGTTTGACATATTCCAGAGAGGAGAGCGAGTCGGTCCTGCAGCTCAAGGGCCTGACGCCAACGGGCAATCTTCCTGTCGGAATGCTGCAGGAAGGGCGACGCGGACTCCAGGACGGTGAGAACTACAATACCCCCGGTGTTACAGTACTTCCAGCGTCGACCTGCGGGCTTTACTGCCACCATTTTGCGCCCCTTTTTTTACTGTGTTGTAGCATAATTAGTGTCGTTTTTTCCCTACTTTTACGAATTTTCAATTAGTTTCTACCGGTACCACATCGAAAAATTGCCGCAAAGATGTGACTATGTTAGCAAAAGAGAGGATGATTATGTTGTCGATTAAAGTTCCGCAGTTTTTGCACCATAATTTTTCCGGATATTAAGAAAGCGACATTACTTATGTTACGATCCATTACTTGAGTTTTTCCGTTTCTTTTATTTTTCATTAAAATACGCGTTAACAAATATGGATTCGACGCTTAACTAACATAATCTGCTAAATGGTTCAGTTCTAAGTTTGAATGGGATTTGAATTTGATTGATTTGAACGTAACGCATGGTGTTTGCTTGTACGGCGCCGATGGACCTCCGAGCTATGTCAATACCGAAATTGGAATGGATCTAACGCCCTTAGCCTCTGTTATATAATAAATAGGGGCTAAATAAGGAACGCGAAGCGCAGAAACGCCTGGGACTGCTTGGCGAACTGTTTCGTTCATTATCTCTTTTAGCATATCTTGAAGTAAGCTGACTCAGGGTTCTATATCACAAGTCAGTTGTAATTACAATTTGAAAATTGAGACAATGATGTGAATTGCGCGGGAAAAAATTGAATTCTTGCGCAAGTTAAATTGACCTGTCGCCGCATTACTGAAATGTCATCAACTTTAGTTGCAATAGTTTTATGGACTACCACCCCTCAGGACAATACTAGAGGATTCGTTATACGATTTTCCAAGCAGATCTCAGGTGTCGCTGCCTTTCAACTAGGCCCAGTAGCTATATAGGGGACGTAGAGAGATAGTAACTTCAGTGGGTTGCAGTAGTAATAGTAGAGATTGGTCTTTATGCCGAATTTAATGCCAAGTTGACGCGTGTTGGGGTTGCTCTCTAGGCATGAAAGCGAAACGGTACTCCAGCTGAAGGGCTTGACGCCCGGCGGCAAACTGCCTCAGGGAGTCTTATCCGGCGGTCGGCCCGCGTTAGAGCAAAGTAAGTCTGAGTGCGTTTGGGAATTTTGGCTCTCGCCGCGGTACGTTTGACCGTTTGGTATGATCGGCCGCGAATGACAAAATTTGTTAGATTGATTGATTGATTTGAATTGGTTGATTGATATTTTCAGCGATATTCATATTTGTTTAAACGCGTATTGACTAGTCTATATTGAATTACACTTTTTTGTTGATCGTTTTAATAATTTTTGCGCAGTATGATTGCGCCGGGGAAAATTTGACATTATAATACATCGTTGGCGCATATGTAACAAAGGTTCATTGGGTGCCCTGCTGGCTTCATTTGTTTCGACGGGATTGTATGATATGGCGTTTAGTATTTCTATTTTCTCGCCAAGTACTGGCTTTTCGGGAAAAAATCTCTTTCTTTTTTGCTCCAGAACAGAGGAGAAGCGCTTATGTAAAGAAACGGGGGAGAAAGAAATGGGGAGAGGTGCCCCAAGCCCGTCTCGGCTCCCGTGTACGCTTATTCTAATAGGCATATCACGAGTGTCAGAGGGTCTTTAGTCTTTCCACCTAAACAGCTAAACAAATTGCTACCTATCTCAACCAACATTCCCGGGTGGTTGCAAATGAGCACTCTTCACCAGCATCCTCAAAGCATCCGATGAATGAGAAATTTTCAGCGCTGTCTGGCTTTGAGCCGGGCCACAAGATCCAATCCTTCGACGAGGCGAAGCGACTGGACAAGATAAACGAGCGGATGCCGCCACCAATGTCGGGCTCGCCGAGTCAGTCGCCGGCGGCGTCACCGTCTCCGTCGTCGACGGCCACCGGCAGCCGGCGGTCGGGCGGCAAGTCCTGACGACCGTCGACGCTCCGCCCCTTTCGCCACCGCCGCCGCCGCCGTCGTCGCCGCTGACTCCGCCCCCGCCGCCGCCGCTCATTGGTCTCCTCCGTTGCCGCGCCGCGTCGTCCTCTTCCCGTCACCCCCACCTAGGATTTACTACCACTGCGTTAATGTTCACTGTTGCTTATTGTGTTTATTTCTCGGATCTTTTCTTTTTTCCTTCGATTTTTATTCTATTATTCGTCGTCGTCGCTGATAGATGACGTCATTCTTGATCGTGACGTCATTTTTCATTATGACGTCATTCTTGATCATGTGCGCTTCGTCATGTGCGATTATGATTGATTGTACTAAATAATAATACAAGTTCAAATCGGTGCTGGCCAGACTATTTTTTACCGTATACTTGCGCGCGTGCGGCGTTAAATTGCGCTCTAAAGCGCAGTCCTCTACCTTTAATATCCATGAATACATTATATTCAGATATATTAATTACACTAATCTTTATAAGCTGCTAGCGCTTAATCGCTTCATTATGAACTATCGCGCTGAGACGCAAGCGGATGGGTATACGGTAGCCTCGGTCGGTCGGTCATTGATTTGAATTTAACGCCTTTGGTACATTGCCCGTGCATCTTTCTTTTTTTAGTCATTGGCATGTGTTGATCCATTCGCCGGTTTCGAATTTTCGCATTTTGCATTCAATGTTTTTTTACGCCTAATAGTGAGAGTCTATATGTTGAACTTGGAGTTCGTGTTTATCTTCACTCTGATATCAAAAGTCAGTGCAGTTGTTATTGGAGAATTTTTCACAGTCCATTGTGCGCTTCTGTGTTTTTTGACGGAGAATTTACACTGGTTAGCTTGTAAAAATAGTTATTTTCGTCTCTAGTCCTACTTTGTGAAACGATATAATGACAGCTTTTTTTTAGAGGCAAACTCTTTTACCTCAATTTTCTAGATTCCCGCCACCGCGACAAAATTTAACTAGATCAGTTATCAATTGTTGCAAATTAGATATTTGACTGTTCAAACAAGCACTGCACGTAATGGAGACTAATGTTGTAGACACTGTATTTCATAGCGAAAGATACACGGGCAGAGTGTAACGTTAGCAGTCCGCTTATGCTGATGATGCTTCAACCGCGGTCGGTGACGTCGCGAGGCTCCGTCTGCTTCAGGCGACCGCTTCGGTTGACAAATGCGACTACCGGTAGAGCCTTTAGCGGCCGCCGCGGTCTCAAACAGAGTATTACAGTATGCCACTGTGGCCATCACGCTCTTTGTCTGTGTCTGCTGGATGTCGCATCATCTGTCTGTGATACGGACGCCGCCGCCCCAATCAACCGTCTGCTTATGATGTGCTCTTTTGTGTAAGTGAACGCGCAACTTTTCTAATACTGAATAGGGCGCCAATTTAAATATTTAAATTGCCGCCTTTGAACGCTCTGGGTGTATCAAAATTTTTGCGTTACAGCGCCGAAATTTGCTTCTTTTTCCCATTCTCTCTCTCTCTTTCTCTCTCGCTTCTGTCCAAAGCGACACAGCCCTAAATTTGTTGAGTCGCGACGGGAAGAAGCAATTTATGCTCTCTCTCTCGTCTCCTACGCTGAGGCGTACGGTAGTTTGCGCGCGTGTGCACGAGTGACACGAATTATTGAGATACGTATGTTTGTTGCTATTGTTTCTGTGCGCTATTCTGCCGCTGCTATACAGTACGGACTTTTGTGCATTGTTGTTTTTTGGCGACTGTCTGTATGATTGATTTCAATGATGACATATGAACGATGTTTTTTTAGTGTTCATGATCAGTCTATTTGTAGATGGTTGGTGTCGCGCTTAGTCCAGCATTAGAGATACACATTATTCGCTGTGGTTATGTGTTGCTATTTGGACGCCGATTTCATANAATCATTCAATTTGTAGATGGTTGGTGTCGCGCTTAGTCCAGCATTAGAGATACACATTATTCGCTGTGGTTATGTGTTGCTATTTGGACGCCGATTTCATAAAGCACTATGCAGAGTTGAGAATTGAGCCATTTAGTTTTTCTTCCGCATGCGGCACTGAATCTGAATTACTCAATTCTTAATTCTTAATAATGTCATGAAAGGGGCGTGCTGAACTGCAGTCTACGTGTGATCTATTGAAAATTGTATCATCAAATTCCCCAGCATTCAGAAATTTTTTACTTAGTACAATTTATAGGCTGATAAATTCACCAACTATTGCAAATCTAGATGAATACTTATTATTAACAAATGCGTGCACAATGTGTTGTGACTGATAATTCGGCTAGCTCTGACTTCGCTGTATGAAACACATTGAAATGGCTATTTCTGTGGCTGTCAGAGAGGAGGGAGGGAGCAAAGAAGCAGCCAGTTACAGTAAGCATGCAATTTGACATAGCAACCATCATCTTCTGTAAATGTGTGTTGCCTGCTTCTGTTTGTACAGTCAACCCTTTACTTAATAGCCGCCTTGTGACATCCAAATAGTTAAGGCCGCCGTTTAAACTCGAATAGCAAGCCATTTTACAGGAGCAAACTTATACGGCGCAAGCGGGAGGGCCACTATCGCATTGAAAGAGTTGACTTTACTATATTTCATGGTGACCTTCGCTGTGTTACGGAAATTTTCGGTTCATCTGTTGTGTTTCAATCCGCATTCTAGTTTTCGACGAATGTGTTTTGTTTGCAAGCAATTGTGCCGTACGTGTACATTTACGCTTTTCTATTTAACTCCCCTCCCCCTCTGAAAAGCATGTCGCTGTCAGCGAGAGTCGCAATCAATATTGCAAGCAATGGCAAAAGTTCTATGGAGTATCGGCATAGCGGCAAAGCGGATGCTAAGTCTCAGCGCGAATATAAATGCACAGTCGAAATATGTTAAGCGTATAAAACTTGGCAACACGCCAAAAGTTTTCTCAATAGCGCTCTGCCGGCCTATTGTAGGTTTTGTTAAAGTGACATAACAATTTGCTTCAATGATTATCTTTTCATTGGCTCTGCTTTGTCTTCTGTCTATTGAGCTGTAAGGTTTGCGAAAAGTTTGCACGGATGAATATGACCGAGAAGAAACTATTACTGGCGTCGTTGTCTTAATTATTACTTGCTGCACCAGTTACAGTTTTGTGTACTTTACTTGTGTACTGCTACGCTTTTCGGACTATTTTTTGTTGACATTTCTCGTTCAGGATTTCTCGTATCAACGATTAATTAAAAGGAACTACTTGATGATCTCACCGCATTGCACGTCATTGGCATACATCCACTTTAATAAGAACACTCTGCAAATCAAACAGGGCATTTTTCAAATTAAACGGGACACATTACGAGTCAAATCAGTGTATGAAAGAATCCTTTTTGCATTAAAACTAGCCTGCTGAATTTGAAATGTGTCCTTATCGAAGCGGAAATAATATTTAACAGGCCCTAATATTATATCAGCGGGAAGTGCGGTGACTGATCAATTATGAAATGTGCGAAAAATTCATTACGCCTACTTCACAACTGACCCGTCGCTTCACTTCCCACCGTTGCAATTCTAACAAGCGTCATCCTAACGTCATGATACAGATCAAAGAGGTAGAAAACCAGATGGATCCGACTTGCAAACGAACCCTGCTCTCTTGATTTCACTTATTACGGCCATTTCAAGTTGAAGATTAAAGATTGAGTTGAAGATTAAAGGAATAGGTTGTCAATCATTTCCCATGTGCTCCCAATTGAGTGTTACATCCTTTTAGTATTGGCAGTTTGTGCCACGGCATATGAAAAAGTGTACAGTTGTTTGCAAGGACTCTTCATTGGATGCAATAATAATGCGGCTTTGAAGGCAAATTTCTTCTTAAGTACAACCCGTCGGGGATACATTGGGATGTGCCCCAAAAGACAAAATAAATACACACTCAAGTACGTATATACATATCTAAAAATAAGCATTTTCAAATGAACTGTTCGAGTTGGCGAGCTGAAGGAAAAAGTCACACTACATCGATAATGTTCATATGATATTTTTGCGCCTCAGCTTGAAGTCTGCGTCACAGCCATTGGTCAAGTAAAATGTGACGTGGTTATTTTGTGCAAATTCTGACTGCATTTATATCAAGATGAAATGTTTAAGAACGCAGGAATACAAATTTTGCGGTATTACTGTTATTGCGATGAACATTTATATTTGCTTTTAAACTGCCGTTTGTGGTCATTTCTGTGATCATATAGCTCTGCAAATTTTTTGTTTGACTTCTACCGCGTAAGTTAACAGATGGCTATGACGCAGACAATCCTAAGATACGCAACTAGCCTACTTTTTTTCATTTTGGCATGCATATATCAGTGGGTTGGTGACGGCGTTGATCAAAATGAACCATTTAAGGAACTCCACGTCGGCTAGTGCTGGAACCAGATCGCGGTATAGTTCAGCCGCCAGTGTGACTACGTTGTATGGTAACCAGCAAATCGAGTAACACAGGACGACAGCAGCCGCGGTTCGAAAAATCCGAGAGCGCATTTGGCCTCTCCAAACGTGAATGCGTCGCTGAAATTATCTATGTGTAAGGAAGGAAAGCAGAATTTTGAACAAGAAATGTAGAGCTTGCTTTAAAACTAATTAAAATTTAATATAAAAGAAATTAGTCTAGGAAAAGTTGCGCGCAAGTAGTAGGTAGATGAAAAAGCATTTTTTCTGAAAGGTTTCCCGTGATTATGTTTTGAAACACTATTAGCAAAATAGGAACGGCCATTTCATGGGATCCGTTTGAAGAATGCAGGCAAAGGGGTTGAATCGGCATCTCCTGGCAGATGTAGTGTGCCGCGGGTTAATCAGAAAATTATTTAAGACATTTGAGCGGTGCCGCTCATGAGGTACTCGAAATGGTTTTAAGGAATAATATGCGATAAGTATAGTGATTATAGTGATTTGATTATTTGCGCTAAAAAAATGCGAATACCTTATGTTCGCTGTTGATCGAGTTGCTCAATGCGACAGTCTCGCGAGTTAGCAGTACGCGTGAGCACGAATGGCTCACTAATCGCGAGATGATGATACTGTAGCAGATGATGATGACGATGAACGGCAGCCAAAAGACAATGAGGGTGTGGTAGACCGCGTACGTCATGCGCGAGACGACTGCGGCTATGGACGATTGCTGCAATGATTGAGAAATTTACCCATCGCGATACATTAGTTAAAGCACAGTATTTTACACGTGAAATGGGATTATTTTAATATTACAATCATCGAATCATTTTTTCACTGGTAACTGATTGTGGACAGACACAAGGCCGAATCGAAAAGCGCGATTTATCAGTGTGAATCTTATGGTAAAAGATTACATAAACAATCCTGAAGTTACAAAACAAAGGATTGATATTTGTTTTTCAGTTTGAGTCGGAGGTTGAAAACTCCCACCAGTTTTCGCCGAAATGTAAAAAAATTTAGCATGCATCACAGGAGATTCAGATTGCTTATTCATCGGTTTATTTGCAAAAGATGGAGCCTTCGCTGCATCGATCGGAGTTTACTCAACCTTCGGGAATATATCAACAATATATCTCGGCTATGTGCCATGAATTTATAGTGGAACTTTGAAGAAAGCTATGTATCGCGACTGACAGTACGTGTTTTGTGATTCAAAGTGGATGATATTTTGGTAAAAGATTATGTATGCTCCTTAAAGGACGTATTTCATGCGTCATTCGATTGAAATCTTTAACAAAATTGTATCTATTGTTTTAAGTAGTTTCGGCCTTGCTCAGCTCGAAATTAATTTTCAAGCAATCTCGATCAATGTCAGGCTTCCTTGGCTGAGAGATCCAACTGACCTGATAGATGCAGCCGAGCTGCTTACAGGCGTCAATTAGCTGCCACTCGCTGACACATTGCGCCCATTCGCCACCGTCGTAGACGAACACGTACTGTCGCCAGAGAAATAGCTGCGGTGCGCTGCAAACGAACGCCAAAACATAAGAGCCGCCCGTCAACCAGTGCACCAGGCGCATGTAGCTGGCACCGCCGATCATCAAGCCACGTCCATTTTCCTGAAATAAAGAAGGGTAATTGTAAGTGTGTGCGCTGCGATACTAAGTGCAGCCCTATCGTGATAGTTAGATGAACGTTATGGAGCTTCGTACTGTGGTATACTGATTGATTGACATGGAGATACTGCCGCAATTTTAAGAAGGGACGCATGATCCTTTTATAGACGCATGTGGGAATGCGTATTCTTGCTCCTGTTTCATAAAATAATCCAAATAATTAATACTCGAGTCGTATTTTTTTCATCACTACTTTGTCAGATGCAAAATTGAAACTTCGATAACCATCATTACCTGTGCATTAATCAGCCGTCGAAATATGATCGCTCGATCGATTGCAATGCTAGTGACCATATTGGACGCGAGGCAAAAAGCGGCCATCCAAGCAAAATTGATGAAACGGCAACCAAAATCTTCAAAATGCCATTCGTAAGTGACGAGCCAGACGATTTTCAGTGGACAGTAGGACAGCAATACTAGCAGATTGGTCACCATTAAGTGAATCTTGAACAACAAATGACCTGTTTTCACATTTTTCTGAAATTCAAAGCAGAGATGAAGAGAGTAGAATCGACCATTGCAGCTTTATGCCGGCATTTATGAAATTTAGGGCAAAGTTTCTTTTGTTCCATCTGTCCGGACACAAGTGGAAAAGGTATCGGGGTATAGGTCGAGATACAATATCAAATCTCGAAAGACCTATTCTATTTGATATGATAAAAATTCGAAAATAATTGAGGAGTTTTGTTTTTAGCACGTGCTTGTGGTAATGCTCGCCTAAACTGCGAGCAAAATTATCGCAAATCTGAGTGTGCGACAGTTTTTGAAGCGCCATCGAAAGAGGGACTGAGAATACCAATCGGCCAAGGGAGCGATGCAAGGCTTGACGAACGTCGCGTGCGTCATTTGTCTGCTTATTAAAAAGAAAACCGTGGCAAAAAGTCAAGTAGAAACGCGCTCATTTGGAATAATACGATGGAGATGGACTGCCTGATCAAACGAGAATGTATTGGATGAGTCATTTATTGAGTTTCATTTATTCCACGCTCTTGCTTTGACAAAAAACGTTGATCTCTGTACTGCTGATAGACTATGAGCTGTCTTCATAATGTAGGAGTTACTGAAGGGTCTTTCAGATGCTACTAAACAAGTATTATTGGCTAAATAAAGTGACGCCCCGTGTTCGAGTTAAAACGTAAGGACGGGCGGGACCCAGCTGCGAGAGTGCCGCAGGTCGTAGAGGAACGACGGAAGGGACTTGCGCCTCTACACTATTAAGAGCTCAGACGTCGCATAAACATTAATTTTTTAAATGTTTGGCCTTGGCTCTGACTAAAGTTCAGATTAAAATAGATCCATCTCCAATAAGGTCTCAAGAAAGGTGCTAAACGTGTAATACTTGGGCCCTGAATGATAGGACGAAAATGAACATACCTGATGCAGTGACGTGGTATTGTGCACGTAATCCTTTATGGTACGAAAGAGTACAACAGCGTTCAAGGAAGTTCCCAGAGCAAAGACGATAAAGAGAAAGACTATCTCAATGTAGTCGGACGTGATATGCGTCGGCGGAGAGAAGTCGTCCATCGGATGGGCTTTGAATCGATGAAGGCGCAGTAGGGCTAGTTTAGCGGTGTTGATTGAGCGATTTAATCGTTCCACTGTTCCAAAGTAAGGAGCCACTGCCAAAGTCATTGGACGGCTAAAATTTGTTCTGTTAGATCAATCTGAAGATTTGTACAATCGAGTTTTACATTAAATAAAATACAAAAACGCCTAACGACCTTTGGCAACAAAACGGATGCAGACAAATTTGAGTAAATATGAATTATTTTTGTGGACGTCACTTTTGATTAGGAGATATCGACTAATTTTATCCAAATATTTGTCTGTTTAGTAGTTTCTACTAGTTTTCGCGAATATACAAGCTCTTATTTGTGAACAACAACATGTTGATTTAATAAAAAGGAAAAGATAAAAGTGTAACATGCTATTAAGTAAAGTACCTAATTCAATAAATCAATAAGAAATTATTAATGCTAACTTAACTAAATCGGCTCAAAAGATGAGTTTTCGACAGAGTCTGCCTATTTTGCGAACCTTCCAACCCAGCTACATATTTCTGTCCTGGAACGAAAAATAAATTACCGTACCAATAGAAAATACTCTCCCAACTCATAGCTAGCGAGTTTTCTTTAAATAATCCTGAACCTCCGAACGAAATCTCTTCGATGCGCATCTAAACTCTCATCTGCTCATTTTATCATTAGTTCTGAACACCTAATAATATCTAACACCTAATAGTATCCTCTAACCTGCATATCGCTTCAAAGTCACTAATCAAATTATTGAAATGTCCCTCAGTGCCTAAATGTGGATGGAGTAGTTCCAGAGAAAGGTGGAATGAAAAATTCATTTGGCTTATGTAGCGAAATTTTTTCCAGCAGTCATAGATTTTAACAGTGTATTGCTAATGCACTGAGAATCATTAAAATTATTTCAAATACATAATGGAAATCATAATGTGACGACTGTTAACGACAAGGGTTAAAGCCGGATGCTCACAACTTCAAATGTCAGAGAATAAAAGGAAAATTTGCCGCATCTGTTGAATTCAACGGCGTCATCAACTAGCGCCGCTAAGCGCGGTCGAATGATTTTCTTTGGCAATGTTACGCTTCATGCGTCCATGAAGCTTTGTGAAATCAACCATAATTAACAAATATCTAAGAGAATGTAGCCAGAACATTTCAAGCATCGTCTTTCTCGGCGTCTACAGGACTAATCAAGGGTTGCAGGGGATCAGAGATTATTTTCGTGAACCCACCAAACCGCAGCGCATATAGAGACTGAATGCTCAGCTCAGTAGGCAAAATGACGGTTATAGGAATTCGAGATCCCCTTAGGATGACAACGAGTTCAGAGGCTTAAAATCGTTTCAGCCAGGGGCGACGCTTAGCGAGGAGCGAAAATACCTCAGTCATCGGATTTTTCATTGGTCAATACAAGAAGAGCGTGTCAGCTTGGACGGCGCTCTCCGCACTCCCTTTCAGACAGACACTCTAAGATTCCTGTCCCGCATCTCCAAAACTTAGATATCCTTTTTATTTTATTTTCAAGCTTCCACTTTCCTTACTCCTTTTGCGGAGAGGTAGCTCTCGCGCGCCCCGCCGTTTTTAATCAAAAACAGTGAAGGTAAAGAACTCAGTAACAACGTAACATTTTTAAAATGTGAAATTCTCACTTGGAGACTCATCTTTATGTCTCAAGTCGCGGTTTCCTAACATCCGGTCTGCTGTATCGTCAGCTGCGACCCGACATTGATCGCCAAGCTAATCAGCACCACTACTCGCCGAATAAGGAACTGCGTTTCCTTCGATTTCCACAGGGCTGTTGCGAGCGTCGCGAGTGTCGACGAGACGCGCCCCGCGCAGCAGGAAACCCCTCTAGAATAAGACCAATTTGCTTTAGAGTGTAGGCGTGTGCTGAAGCGAAGAAAAGCAAGAAAGAATACGATTACTACTGCACTGGTGCGCATTAACGAATTGCAACTGCGATGACATCATTTTGAGAGATTTGGCTGGCGTAGGCGCTGAATTATAAGAAGTTACGCGTTCCTGATAAATTTTACTTTATTCTTTATTCTATCGTTATTCTGTGCTACTCTTTTATTCTTTTAGATGTGAGTCATATGCACTGATTGTCAGTATTAGCACTGTTAATGGTGACTTTTTAATGAAGACTCCCTTACTTAATTGTTTGTTTAAAAGATTATAGAGCAAATATATATCATACTCGCCAACAACTTTTCATGGGGTTATCAATCCATGAAAATTACTGAATGATACATTCTGCAGATCGATATCACAATCAAAACTTTTGTATTCAGCAACCTGTATTCAAGTTTGATCAACATGTAGCAAAATGGTAGGGACCAAGTTACTTGATCGTTGCAATATTTCTCCTGCACAGAGTGGATTATGGTCCGTTAGAAAACACTTTTAAATGACAAAATAAGTCCATAGAACTTGATTTGGAGGCACAACCCGCGAAATTGTCAATGTTCAGTTTCAGTTTCTACCGATGCTCGCCACTATCATTGCCGAGACAATTTACAAGAACTTTTAGTACACCAGATTCTTTGACCGGCCAACAATTTGACAATTTTTTGTGATAGAGATTGTTAGCCGTATGATATTAATAGCAAGCTAATATTTGTCAGTTCACTGCTTTCATGGTGAGAGTTTTTGCCATTCGTGCACGAACGGTGACCGTTCGTTTGGCCAAAATGTCGGAAAACCCCTTCTCACCCGGTAGTGAAATAGCTTGAGAAGTAACCCCAGCCCCCCATGGCATTGACCAAACTCCACACATGCACTTTCAATGAGCTCCCTAGTGTGCTCTGTTCGGTTTAAAGCCGAAGTCCATAAGATGGCAACAGCAAGGGCGTGAGTGTGTTGAACAGCTTCAACACCGACTGCGACCATCATCTTGTACGTGCCACTGTTATCATAGTATGCCGCCTAGGACCGAAGCCCGACACCTCGTGCAAGCAGCAAGACAACGAAAATGAAATCGTGACGTTGAGCGACCACGGCGACGATGGCGAGGCGTTATCGCGAAAGTAGTTCGCGCGTACTGAATGCAAGTTGCGCATCGTGATAAAGAATGGCAGCAAAATGGGGAGGCTTTCATTCTAAATGAGTATGATTTTGTTTGAAAAAACTAAATAAAATGGTTGGAATATCAAATAGATGAAATATCTGGTGGTGAAATGCTGCCTCACTCACACATCATCCTTGCCCTCAAAGATCGTGCCCTTAGTGTTGTGTTCGTTTACAACCGAAAAACTTTATGCTGCGCACTAAAGATATACAATGAAAAGTTGACAGTACGACAATGCGTGCAACGCGCGCAGTAAAAAGTCTTTCGTCGATTGTAGTGACAGCGTGGAAGAAACGATGAGCATCACCCGATGCGATGTTTAAAAAGGTAAATAAATGAGATAAGAATTCAGCTGCAGGGAGACAATTTTTGGGTGTATTCAAAAGTCGACGCTCAAGCGAAAGTGGACTTGTTCTGATAAGAAGGGTTGAAAGAAGTCGAGTGGCGTGCTGCAAACTTCAGATACCAACTTAAACTTTCTGCGTATACGCATAAGGTACGGTTGCGACAGTGCATCCGCTTTGTGCCTTTGCGTCCGTATCACCTGTCACGTGTCAGCGATTGGTTAATTTTCTCGTGCTCGCGAACGGAAGGTACAGTTTGCGCTATCTTTTCCGTAATAACTACAAGGCCGAGCTGTACATAAACTACTGAATTCTTTGTTAGTTAAAAGCGGGGTGCACATGCAATGCCATTAGGCCAGTAATATAATCGTATCGTAAAGTTGAGCAATTCTTCGCGGTGCTCAACGCTATGCTTCATTGTAGGCTTAACCGTTTGTTAACTTATGAACAACTGAGGACACGGTTGTACAGGGTGGCCCAATAAAAGAAGTCAGGCGACATAACTTCTGAACGGCGTATTGCTCATAGTCCAAATTTTAACCGTATGATGTCCTGGTATAGGGCTTCAAGTGGGCGGAGTCTGGGCCTTCTCCTTTACAAACTGTCGTTGTGGGACCCGAAAATGTGCGAAAAAATGGCCTTAAATCGGAGGTGACTTTAGAGGGTTATTGAAAAGTGGAGAGCTGAGATGATGAGCTGAGTTTTGGCACAGGAGTAGTCCCCTAAAGTGCGAATGTTTTCTTAAAAGTTTTGAAAATCGGTCAAAATTTCCCAAAAAATGCCCAAAAGAAGTGACCAGAAGTCTGTCGAAAATCGGCCAATGGGGCAGTTTTGGCTCATTGACAAAATATTTTAGCAAAAAATTAGCTCACCCTCTCAGCTCTCCACTATTCAGTAACCCTCCAAGTCACCTCCGAATTAAGGCCATTTTTTTCGCACATTTTCGGGTCCCGCAACGAGAGTTTGTACAGGGGGCGGTATAAACTCCGCCCACTGATAGCCCTATGCCAGGACACCATACGGTTAAAATTTGGGCTCTAGGCATCTCCCCGTTCGAAAGTTATGTCGCATGTTTTTTTATGGGGTCCCTTTATTATCGATTTGCTATATTGGCTCAGCGAGCGGTACCTTTCAATTATCTAGCAGTGGAAGTGAGAGCCGGTAGGTGTCTGCAGGGTACAAACTGACAGGCTAGAGGTATGCAAGGTGACCAGAAAGTTCTCGGATACAGTTATTCATACATTTTTAAATATCAGTACAAAGCAGTTTTATTGGTGAATATTTTAGATCAAACATTTTTTCAGCAGTTAATTTTAATGTCTTCAAAATGTCCACCCTTTTTTTTCATTCACACCGTTTATTGTTTTGAGAACAGAAAAGCAATTGCACGCAGCGTTTTGCCAGTAATGCAATCCTATGCTGCGATAGGGACGGGCCAGAGAGACTTCAAATAAGTGTGAGGCTTAACGCACACTTTATTCTCATACATCGTCTATACAAAGTAGCTCAAAAAGCAGAGGTGGGGCAAGTTTGGAGGCCTATCGATGCACGATAAGAAACAGTAAAAAAATAAAATTTACGACTGCCTCGCGATTTGAAGCCAAGGTCGTAAAATAAATATCAGACAAGATATCGAAAACCGCTATATACTCCCGTCAGAGGAATGTAAGAGATTTTTTGCGCGTGCTGTACAGGGGCCGTTTTCAGCACTGCACCGGTGTGCGTACGGCGTACACTCCGATCTTATTGTAAGATGCGCCGGAGCGCATGCCGCGCGCACTTCAGCGTCTTACTGTGTAGGGTCACATGGTAAAAAACCGTTCTAACCGAAACTCACTACGATTTGAAAAAGTGTCTGAGAATTTTTGTGGCCACCTTGTACACATCTCAGCCAGCTGATATCTTTATATATTTAGTGCATACCAAAAAGAGTGCGGCTAAGTTTATTTACCCACCAAGTCTTAGAAGTTTCACACATATTTAGAAGAATATACGTATACCGCTCAGTAATCTCTGACTCATCTCTGTCACAGAGCGCTGACGGCGAATTTTAAAGACCATTCGTCATGAATTTAAGAACTGTATTGATTTCCCCTACACACAAGAATGCTTCTGCCGAAAATGTTTGAAAATAATTAGTTACTATGTTCGAGCACCATTCTTGACTGCAAATAAGGTTTCGCATCTACAGCTGTTTGACACAAAATTCACAAAATGCAGCAGGTGCCAGTGCTGCGAAAAATTGAAAATATTATAGCGACTGAAAATGAATTCAGAATCGCCCGAAGTCGTTTGAGGATTTAATTCAGATGTTTGGAGGAGAGGATGCGCACCTCATGACCCCACGCCCACCTCTGATTTCTTTTGCTATACTGTTATGACGAATGCTTAAACGAGACGCTCAATTTGGTCGGTAAATATTTGAACAGCTAATGTCGCGTGTATTGGCTATAATTAACGCATACATCATTCGCGTGCCTTTCAGTTCTTTGTCTGCTATAAACATTTCCAGTTTTTAATAGAATACGCGCAAGGATCAAGTAGCCCTGACCACTAAAAGCGATTCAAATTTGAAAAAATCGTTCTAATTAATTTTTAGCTAGCATGTAGGCAGAAAATTGGGTTCCGATCAATATTGACGGATGTTGGCGATTTATCATTATAGACGAGAGCTCTATAAACGATTTATTCTGTGATAATATTATAGCCGCTCTAAGCACATCTTGCTGCAATTTCCATTTTTAATTCATTCAGTTTTTCAGATTTAGAAATGTTCGATAGTAGAACATTAATTCACCACTTACCTTATATCGCCGAACATTTAAACTTGACTGAAGTGCTATCTTATTTTGCTGCTGATGAACATTTAACAACTTACGAACATCAAAGTTTTATTGCGGTGAGTTATTCTCAAAATTTTTGAACGGATAAAATTTCGCCAGAGGCACAAATAAGGTACAGGAATCGTATATATTTGTATTATAATTTGAGAATTAACCTGTTTAAAACTTTTTACTTCGATAATAATATCAGATTCAGCAATATCAGTTACTTATTGGCTGATTTTTCAAACTTTATGGCCCCTAATTTTCTTCATCAAATCTGTATATAAAAATTTGTACATTAAACTCAAATTAAAGTAGTATTTCAAATTTCGGAAACTATTCTAACCGCTAACAAAACAGGTAAAGTGACACGTGCAGTGGATATGGGATTAGTGCATGTCGCTTAAGTGCACAAATCGAATAATTGCACATGGTTTGCAAGCCCCGTGTGCAACTTATGCATTGAATCATACCCAGATGAGAGCAAAATCCGCGTAAATACACAGAATGTTCTTACCTGTCGAAAATTGCTTTGGCGATTAATGAACTTTAGCGTTTTCCAACAGTGTTGGAAAAGTTAAGTATTTCTAATTGAGTAAGGTTAAATAAAGTTATAGGCTCAAAAAGCTAATTGGATTAGGTTCAATAAAGAGTTAAAGTAAGGTAATTAAAGTTAGAATACAGTAACCTTCCTGCAATCAATCCCGGTTTACTCGTCTCAGCAGGCAAGGCGAGTAAATGGCGCCAGCTCAACGTGTGCGAAATATTATGCGGTATACCATAATTTTTCTATTGCCGACTGCCTCTTTTTACTTAACAAAGGTAGCTGTCGCTTGAGTAATCAAAAAATAGAAAGAGCGCAACTTTGACAACATATGCCGTTGTATTTTTTGCTGATCAGAGACTCAGTTTAACTAAGCTCAACTTAATTAACTACCATATTTTAAGAAATTGTGGCACAGGATAGAGAAGGGGTTAAAATAATAGTGACACAGTGCTACTATTTCTTAAAATACTGTGTGTTCAGTTAAGATTAATTTAGTAATAGGAAAAGTTAAACTTAAGATTTGCACTTGAGTAAAAATACTTTTACTCAATTGTTTACGTAACTTATAATTTCAGTAAAAGTACTATTTGCAACACTGGTTTCCAAAGTACCATTATAAGAATTCAGCTTGTGCCGATAAAGATTTCTGAGTAAATACCGAATAGAGGCAATAAATGTGTGATTATGGACTTAGTTGTATTAATTAATTGACTTTTCGTCTCAACGGAAGTTTTCTCTCACTGGGCTCAGTTTAGCTCCATTAGCCGTTGATCGCTTTTCGACTCTGCTGCATAGTACTCCACTATGCCCCTAAAAATTCTCTTGACTTTGATTCACCACCCTTGGCGAGAAATTTTCGAACTTATTTTGAACATATCCTTATGGATAACATTTTTGTCCGATTTCCACAGATAATTGCCAAAAAATATAATTTTGCTCTTTTTAAAGTTGACATATTGTTATACGTTTCAGAAAGAGTCAACGTGCTACGAACATAATGTTGCTTTCGTTTATTATCTACAGAGAAAAAACTTGTGTGATGAATTTCTTAAGGCATTGGAAAAAACTGGTCAGAAAGGCCTTGCGGAAACTATAAAAACGGAAAGAAGGCCTTCTCTTCCCCATTCTGCAACATATCCATCATCTTTAGCAGGAGCAGGCCGGTATGCTATATTGGTTTTTGAACATTACTTTCGAATTGATTAAATCATTACTTTTCTTATCTTTAAATACTGAATGCGTTCTACAGGGTAGGTCAAAAAAAACGGCAGCGAAGGTTTATTTTTTAAAAGACCCGAGGTACGCCAAGCTGCATACCACGAAGGATAGCCCTAGGGTGGACCTTCATATTGAGGGGGTGACCGGGACCCCCGCCCTCAAAGCGTGCCTGGTATAGGCCAAAGAGTTGCGTAACCATTTTCCTGAAATTTTACTTTTTCGTTCTCTGAAGCGCGAAATGTGCGCGCTACGGCCGGAACCCGTTGAAAAATGATCTCCAATCAAAGACGCATCGATTAGTATCCTGAAGTTCTCAGATACTCTCAGAGTAACTTTGCGGCGGGACCCAACATGTTGACTCCATTGTTGGGATGTGGCAAACCGATATTTTTCGGTTTTTGCAATTTTTCAGAATTTTTTGTTTGCTTTACTAGTTCTGCATGACATTTGTGGGCGAATAGCGTTAAATGATTGCATTTTCGTCACTATTATCCGAGTTCTACTGAAAAAGTTGATCACAATAACAGCATCTCAGCACTAAAGGTTGGTTTCGTTTGCTTATCGTTTTTCAGTAAACCTCGGCAAATATTGACGAAAATGCAATCATAAAGCGCTATTTGCTTACAAATGTCATGCAGAACTAGTAAAGCATACAAAAAATTCTGAAAAATTGCAAAATACCGAAAAATATCCATTTGCCACATCCCATTAATGGAGTCAACATGTTGGGTTTCGCCGCGAAGTTACCCTGACAGTATCTGGGGACTTCAAGATACCAATCGATGCTTCTTTGACTGGAGATCATTTTTCAAAAACTTCGAACCGGGCCGTGGACCATGACCCGACGGTCTGTGGTGCTGGACCGGACCGGGATCGACCCAACAGATCTTTGGACCAGAGCGGGACCGAACTGACCCCTATAATCCTGGACCGACGCATCTATAGTAGTTAGATAGAGATGACTCACTGTCTCTTTTTAAAAAATCCCCCAGTGACCTTACTTTTCGATCCACCTTGTACTTTCACTGTACTGACCGGCTTGACATATCCCAGCTTGGCACTTGTGATTCGTACCACATTTGGTTCCGTCAGCGCGTTCGATTGTTTCGTTGAATTTGAGTTCTTTACTAATATATTTGATTTTACATTTGTCCTAAAATTTAGCTGTCAGTGAAAAAAAGTAGGCTGATTGAGTATGAACTTTTCTTTGACTAAAAATGTCACTCATTTGTTACACGTGTCCGGAACAAACCTCACTGGGGTTACTGTAGTCCCTGCGCGCGACAGCCCGGGACAAACCTCACTACGGCCCGGGACAAACCTCACTGGGGGCCGGGATAAACCTCACTACGTTGTAAACCGCGCGCCCGATAAAAAATCACGATTTTCCCCTAAAATGTAATTAACGGCGCATAAACCAGAATGAAGCTTATTGAATGTCCACTCGCTCTCTCATTAGTGGAATGAATTGTATTCGATTGCGCGAAGCGTTTAGTGTGCTTTGTGTGACTGGTATCAGTGTGCTTTGTGAGGACAAATCGATAGCGTTTAATGCTAAAATTTTTATTGCGAAAAGTGAAGAAAGTTTCGATCACGGTTGATCGTGCGATAAAATTTGCCGTAAAAGGTCTGTACAGAAAGAATGGAGAAA
>NIUQ01001255.1:0-50950 GCA_002796945.1 Plectus sambesii | reverse complement strand
CCCCTCTACTTCCGTTCCGCAACTTGCTTTATATGAACCAACAGAGTTATTTCCGGCCTACAATTTGTGGGAATTTTGCCAAGTGCCGGACGAAAAGCGGTACTATGCGCGTGTTGATTAACGTCATTCACGCGCCATTGATGTCAGTGCGACCGTCTTGAGTGGGGCGCGTGTAGGCGAAAGAGCGGGTATCGGGTGACACTGTTGGCGTCTTTCGTTCCGTTAGCCACTCGACCACTGAACACACGCTTCCAGGTGTCCTATGGAGAGATGGTCGGCTGCGACAACAGCGAGTGCCCCATCGAGTGGTTCCACTTTGGCTGCGTCGGCTTGGAGACCAAGCCCAAGGGCAAGTGGTACTGCCCGCGCTGTCTGGAAGAGCGCAAGAAGAAGGGTTGAAGAAGCCGCCGCCGCCGCCGATGCCGACGTCGTTGTCGCGATCGAATGCGCTTTATTGCTACCGATGGCTATTCCCATGTCGGCCGCGTTCAGTCTCTCTGTGCGTTGATTCCTACGCGTGTGTTGTATGTGTATGTGTGTGTGTGTGTGTATGTGTGCTCTCTCTCTCTCTGTGCGTCGGTATGTAAAATTGATTGCGGCGCGCGGCTTTATCCGATGAGGACCGATCCGACTCGTTTTCGCCGCTGCGTCAGTGCGCTGCCGGCCCGGTACTTGTTGCGGACGCGTTGATTCGGCGGGCTCACGACGGGCGCACGGCTCTCTCACGGCGCACGTGGCGGCGGATCGCTGGCAGCGCCTACTCGCCAGGACGACGGAAATTGGCGCTAATCGATGCTTGGCCGGAGAAGGACGCAATTAGGCGATGCCATTGATTAGGGTCGCGTACTCGGCGACGGCGCTCCCCGCCCGGCAGAGGAGCGTAAACAGCGCGCCGCCGGCAGACATACGGAGAGCTGCCGCCGCCGCCATCGCGGCCGTCCGCCTGCTGCTGCTTGGTGGCGGCACTGCGCGCCATCGATCGGCTTACACGTCATTTCTAATTGTATATGTGGAGATATTGTTGGGCGAGTCGTGCGCTACGACGGCCGGCGGTCGATCGAGGCTCTATTTCGCCGCGCGCCGACAGGCGCTCCCCACAAGTCTCAACCTTATTCGCCGTCGGCCCTAAAGCTTCTCAATAATCATTAGCGCCGCCATGTCGTCGACTAGCGCGCGTTGTCGACGACGCCGAGTCTGCACGTTGTAGTCCACGTAGGTAATCAATGTCTGTGGCCGCTCGTTAGGTCTCCACCCCGTGCGCCGTGTTTCCCGCCGGCGAATGCGCCGACACCCGCTCGTTACTCCTGCACGTCGCTTTCAGCCATCATGGGCCACTGCGCGTCGCGCGAGGAGAAGGACCAGAAGAAGTTGAACCGCCGCATCGAGGACCAGATCCGCAAGGACCAGTCCATGTCCCTGCGTATCATCAAGCTACTTTTACTCGGTCCGTCACGTTTCCTCTCTTTCCTTCCTTCCCACCCTCTCCTCCCTCCCTCTCATCATCAATCACGCCCGCCGTTTCAGGTGCTGGCGAGAGCGGAAAGAGTACGATTCTGAAGCAGATGCGGTAAGTCGGATAATTAATTGCCCGTCTGTGGGCGTTGCAAACAGTCGGCGCGCCCACCTCACCGACGAGTCGTCGGTGCGTGCCGACAGCGACTGTCGTATCGATCGAACGGCTAGCGTCGAATAATGGAATTCATTAGTCAGCCAGCGTTTTCCGAAATTGCCACCCTGCCCAGTCGGGCGGACCCTTGAATAAGCCCGAACTGGAAGCGCACATCTTCAGCATTCTACACAAGGACGGCTTCTCGCAGCATGATTTCGAGATGATCCGACCCGTCGTGTACAGCAACTGCATTCACAGTATGCTCGCCATTCTGCGCGCAATGTACCAGCTACAGATTGAATACACCGACCCTGAGCGAGTGGTACGTCGTCGCTCCCCCCTCCCCTCCCCCCCCCTACACGCATTGTTCACACAAGTAATTTCAGAAGGACAGTCAGATCGTCTTTGCCACCATACACGCCAATAAAGAAGACCTGACCGAAGAGTTGTCGCAGGCGATGCAACGATTATGGACAGATCCCGGAGTGCAAGAGTGCTACAGGCGAAGCAATGAGTATCAGATCGACGATTCGGCCAAATAGTACTTTCCCTACACTCTTCTACTCGCACCATTCTCACACAGCCGTCAATCTGCTTGCAGTTTCTTGGACAACCTGCCTCGTCTAAGTGCCCCGAACTACTTGCCGACGGAGCAAGACCTATTGAGGACGCGAATCAAGACGACTGGCATCACAGAGGTCTTATTTGAGCTGAAAGGATTGACGTTTCGGTACATGAGCATCGCTGCTGCATGTCAAGTGCTAATTAACCATTTGCAGAGTTATCGACGTGGGTGGGCAACGATCGGAGCGCAAGAAATGGATTCATTGTTTTGATAATGTTAATGCTATCATTTTTATCAGTTCATTGTCCGAATATGATCAAACGCTTCGCGAAGACAATTGTACGGTACGATCGATTTTCCATTCCTCTTTTATACTCTGTCTGATGCTCATGTTGCAGAATCGCATGCAAGAGTCGCTAAAGTTGTTCGATTCCATATGCAACAGTCCGTGGTTTGCCGACATTCACTTTATTCTATTTCTGAACAAGAAAGACTTGTTCGCCGAAAAGATTACTCGCTCGCCGCTCACCATCTGCTTCCCCGAGTACAAAGGTGAGTAGTGCATTCACGAATTGAAAAATCCGAGTTGGAGTTGAAATCCATGAGCTGAAACATCCCCGGAGTGAGGAGGAAAGGGGGAGAGAGTGGAGGAAATCGATAGAGCTGCGTGGAAATGCATGATAATCCTCGGAAAAGTGAGGAGAAGAATGCTAAAAACCGGGGATTCCCCCCTTGTGTCTGCCTCCCAGCTTTGCCCCTGAGGAATAGAGAGTGGTATTGTCGTCGCCTGGCGTACTGCTACGGTATTTGCTCGTTGGTCTACGGACGCTCCTTGCCGCGTCATTCTTGCCCAGGTCTGGCTACCACTGAATTATCAATGGCGCTGCGTAGCGACGATACTCGATCGGCTTCCTTCTGTTTGTAGGGCGCGAACGAGCTGAGAGGGGAGTGAAGAGATGAGGCTCGAGTGCTAATTACGTTTCAGGGCAGCAGAACCAGAGCGAGTGCATCAACTATATTCAGTGGAAATTCGAACAGTTGAACAGATCGAGTCAGCGCGAGATCTACTGCCACCATACTTGCGCCACCGACACCAACAACGTACAGTTCGTGCTGGACGCCTGTCTGGACATGATAATTGCCAAGAATCTCAAATCGATGGGTCTGTGCTGAGGATGGTAGTCTCGCTAGTCGCCGCTCGCCACCGACCCGGTGTCTCTTTCAACTCTGCTGCTGCGTCGTCCTCTGCTGTGCCGCCACCCTCCCCCCGTCCTTACACCTTATCGATTTCTTCTGCTTCAAAGACAAAGACATATATAGAGATTTCTATTCCGTGTACAAACACCAAACCGCTGTTTTCGGTCAGTAATTTGTCTATAGCGACTTCCGATTATTGCGTGGCGCGCATAGTTGGCGATCTAGTCGTTTGCGTGCCCTTGGCGTGATTGTCTTTGCGGATTCGTGGCTCCGACGATTTCGTGGACGATGCTCAATCGTTCAAGTGTGTAAATTGAATACCTAATTGTTACGTGATGATGAGCTATGGTCTCTTTTGAGCCGAAAACTTCAAATCTCGGTTAACTATGAGTTTTATTTGGATAAGTTGTTGTTTTTTCACCGAAAAGTCGTACATGTGTGTTTTATTGATTAATTATTGTATTGAGCTCTTTGTAATACTGTGGAGTGTGCGCAGAGAACGCTGTCGCAGCACTCCTAAGGTGCAAAAATAAGTAAAACTTGACTCGAAATTCGTAACATTGACGCATTCGAGCAGCGCGCGAGCCGTCCGTGCGTGGGTGGGCATTATATCCTGTTGACCTTGAACGCCGTAGTCAGCAGCGAGCTTGAATGACACTTAAATTTCTCTCTGGCGGTAGCACCGATTCAATTGTCTATCTGCCCTGTGACGTAGCGCCATGTTTATCAGAATAAGTTATTACTAATGCGAGCTGATTTTGAGGTGGGAAAAGTGTTACCACCTTGTGGCCGAAAATATTACATTAAGTGAGGTTGACTTTTTTCCTCGCGTGAGTGGCAGATGTGATATTCTGGGTGACTGTTTGGATGGTTTTGTGAAACGGCGTTGACTTATACAAATTCGTTGCATATTATGTACAACGTATCAAATCAAAAAATCACAAGAATACTTTTAATATCATACTCCGTCGAACGGACGAGCGTCAGAGGCAAAAGCTTCGGCACATATTAGGGATTATTTTTAAGGGCTGATTTATGCTTCTAAAGAAATTAATGCGTGGTTATTTTCCTACGAGCTCAAGTAGAGTAAAAAGTGACGTCACTAAGTTCCAAAGTAGAATGAACCCTCTTAATGCGCCGTTATATTGGTTGATGCGCGTCGTGCTTAATGACGCGCCTTCATCTCTTTTACTTTGCCATTATCAACTAACGTCTAAATCAGGCGACGTTCTACCCACGCATTTTCTCAAGGTCTCGTACGACCCAATCGTCCGTTAGCATCATCACTCCTATTCACATTGAGCGAAATCGCTCCGTCGCGGCGGCCTTTCAATTCCAGATGCATTAGGTAAAATGAAGATAACTATTACTTCATTCACATCTCTCAGGGGACGCGATACATCAAATCGAAGAGTGTGTGGAAGTCGACGACGGATGGTCATTTCCTCGACATGCGTCTCACAGAGGCAGTCGAATGATTTTTTTATTATTCTGTAGATAAGTTGGCTGTTTATGTTGGAGAAGCTTCCGGACCAGAAGGGCGTCGCGTTCGAGAGGAAACGCAGAAACCGATGCTCAGGTGACGTTGACTGTGAGGACTTATTCGCTCATGGCTTAAATGGCGAAATATGGGAATGACGAAGTTTGCGAATGGTGACGCATGCGAATAGCGACCGTTCAAGATCTGGCCGCCCTACGGCAAACTCGAGCATGCCCAGACGGTCAACGTCAAGTCGATAGAACAGCTATTCGGCGCCGCCGGCCCCGTCCCTAGACACCAACCTACCCTACTTCACCATTAGTCGTTCTGATGATGCCACGGCCCACAATTGGGCCTTGGGCGTCGCTTGAATTAAGGCCATTTGTAAGCGAAACATCGAAGTCGGTTCGATTTTCCGCCCCGAACTGGCGGTCCTTTTTATCCCAATAACTCACTCGTCTGTATTGCTTCAGTGTCTGACTGTGTCTGCTCGCCGGTAATTATGTTGTAACGGTATATTTGGAACTGAAAACATGCTATTTCATTCAAAGTGGTATTTATTGCTTATGAAGGGGGTGGATCGTATTATTTGGTTCCTCCGAGCCAAAGGGCGCTCTTTCTGATAATTCAAAGGCCAGTGTATCAGTCAACCGAACGGAGAGCAAACGCCTCAGGCAGTCTGTCCTTTGACGTACTTAGTTCCTTCCGAATACCCTTCTTATCCCAGACTACACGGCACAATAGGAGCATTTGCAGCTCATTCATGAATTTATAATAATCGGATCGGAGCAGGTGACACACTAATAGATGAGCAGCTGATTTACATCGGATAAATCAGACCGCTTTATCTTGACGCAACGCCTTTTCAAGAAGGCTCCTCACAAATGATGAATTAGCACAACCGATTGGTCACTTTATCAGACACAGCGCAGTATTGATCAAGGAAAGAATAAAGTGCAACCTAGTATGTGTCATCTACGCCTCAAACGGACGCGTTTGTCTGGGAATTTTTTTCAGTCAGACATCCATAGCATTGTGTCAATGAAAACGTTTTTGTTCTTGTTTGAGTTATGACTGAAAGGATACGGTTGGGGATAGACGTTGTTTAGAGTTTGATTTCCACGAGCGCAAATATGCTTTGAATGAATGATCAGTCCCGTAAAGTCTCGTATCTGATTTGCAGCACACACGTTAACGGTTGAATTCAGTAACCACTCCGATGCGAGTTGAGCGAGTGATACGGAAGTGTTGGTATCTTCACGGAGCGGGTGTTAGTGAGTAAAGTCGAGACAGAGCGGCAGACCTCACGCAACATGTGATTAGAAGATTCTCAGCGGAATCGGGCGCTTTCCACAAGGAACTATATATTGACATTTGGAAAGCAGAATATTATTTTTTTCCTAGCATAATGTGAGCAAAGCTCATCACTGCTTTTCTTTTCTCCTTCTCAAACGCTTTTCTTTTTGTCGTGACCTCTCAGAGAACAGCTGGTATAATCTTGCTGTCAGTGCTGTTCCCGCGCATGCTCATCAACGACGGCCGACATCAAAGTGTTCGGCCGTCGTCTCAGTCGGGCGGCTGCTGTTTGATATGAAGAACAAATGTAGATGATAAGATCTTGATTAATCACTCTTCATGACGGATTGCAGACCAGGCTCAGTTATGGCAACGTCTAAGTAAATGTTGTCCTTTGTAGAAGCCCGCCTGAGAGGGATTCCCAATTTTAGTGCACACACATAAAATGTAGATAGTAGCTGAGTCAGTGCGCAGCCAGCATTCTCAAATTCAGTGGAGTAGTGCAACATGTAACCCCTGTTTATGTCACATCGACGCGTAACAGCAGTGAATGAAGGACAAATAACGAATTGAACTGAGTTATCCATACAAGATCGATAGTGTAGCCATCGATCTCAGCGATCAAAGAGTTGCTCAATCATCAGGCGATTGTTCAAACTGGTACGGATAAATTCGATTCAATTTCGACTCTGTCGCCTCCGCAAGCGGCTGATTCACTTTTTGCACAGATCGTCGTCGCCGTTGGAGGAGAGGCGAGAAAAGGGGAAAGGAAGTGAGAGAAAAAGAACGGAAGGAATAGAGAGGTCACAATAGCGGCTGAAGCAGCGAAGAAAGGGCGGTGCTAGGAGGAGGGAGAAATGACTTTGTACCAGGATCGACAGTGAATGAATAGAGACGAAGAAAGCAGTCGACAATAGGAAATTCCAAAAACCAATCCGCCCCCTTATCGAAGTCAATTACTGATATAATATCCGATATATTTTCCATTTGTGGCGACAAGCAACAATTTCCCATTATGAAATATTTCCTGTTTTGCCGAACGGCCGGCCATCTTTCAAAATTTTATGGATAAACTCGCCATCGATTTTTCCTTACTTTACGACGAAACGATCCTACCGCGTGATGATGCTGCGTTCAATCATGTTAAGGAAGTTATTCGAGTTCGTAGGGAAGTCTTCTGTGCTGAAGCAGGGGACTGTATTTCATAATGCCACCTCAACATTCAATATTAATATCAATTCGCATTGGCATATGCCAAATTATGACTCCGGGAATGATTTAAATTTATGTTTTAATATCGCATTTTGAAAAGTAGTAATGACAATGCGAAATGAGCAATAACATTGTACGTTAAGACAGTTTTATGAGATATGTCAGTAGCTGAGATGGGAAAGTGATGGCAACGAATTTCGAGTCAAAGTCCGAATGTTACTGTTATTCTAGGGTGAGACAGCGATCGGAGAGGAAGATGGATGGAGGCGAGTAAAAATTCGCTTCGGGGCTGCGGGGTATGTGACCACGCTGCAGTAAGATACGTCGTCGAGATAAAATCGCTTGTCCAACAGATGACGTACGGGTTCTGTACGCGATCCGCCTTTCCCGGTACAGCCTCGTCAAGGGTGGTCCGACCATTGGGTCATTAACAGACATTTGTGCTCTGCTCGTCAGATCGACTTTGTTCATCGGCAGCCATGATCTGCCAGTGGACGTTATATGATGTTTTCACCTCTCAACAACAACTTTCGCCCAGCTTGACGGAAACGCCAGTGGAGCCTGATCCTCCGAATACGCCTCCAGTAACATCGTTTTCAAACAATCAGTGGAATACACTGTCAAGTTCATCGCTCAATACGCTGTCGTCGATAAACCTTACTTCCCCGCTTAACCTTCAAACTCAAGGACAAGAGAAAAGTCGCTCTCAGTGGTACGCCGAAACTATCGGCGCTCTTCGCCTCCCGTCCGAGCAGCAGAACGAATGCGGCACTGTTACTGTCATCCACAACACTCACGAACAAATTATAAAAGTGATAAGAATATCGGCAAGCGGCGAGGAAGAAGTCTACTCCAATATCGCTCCGTCCGATCATACGTGTGTCCCTTGCTGTAACGTCATCCGAATCCTACCCTATCCTTCATACGGTAATTTTATATTGAAAAATGAGATGGAAAATTGGGAGGTGCCGATGTCAAGTGTGACCCAGCAAGCCATTCGCATCCGTCTGCATAAACTCGCTACGTAGTGGCGCGCTAAAGGGCACTCGAATGAGATGGAATGAAGGCGTATGCTTCCGATTGGCCCCTGCAGAAGGATACTGTCCACCTTCGCGATTTCATCTGCGGAGTGCCTACTTCTGGATTCAAGCTTAAGATTAGACAATAATGCTACCCACAACTTAAACTTCAGCCTAAAATCATGAGGTGGAATTCCGTGGTCGGCGCGCAGGTTGTTTGCTAGTGCTCTTCTTGTGGGGTGAAGGTTGACATTGTATTTAGAATAGGAAAGGCCTTGTTGTCAAACGTTGCGTGTACTAACTCTACATTCACTACCTCTGCTGCTGTATGTCAATGTAATCTGAATAAAGCAATTATCTTTATATTCAATATTCATGCTCAACATTCTCATTTATTGCCATAGTGTACAGAGTTAACAACGAAAGAAATGAATATTCGAGTTCTCTCAATCGGTTCAATCTGTCGCTATGCCGTAGCCTGGATACATCGAAGCGTAGCGCTAGGCTGGTGGTAGTGTCAGAGAGCGCGCCAGTACACGAAAGAACTGCAAGCAGCGTGCGACGGACGAGGGCCATTTACCTCGTTT
The DNA here is from genome assembly GCA_002796945.1 of Plectus sambesii. Lineage (NCBI taxonomy): Eukaryota > Metazoa > Nematoda > Chromadorea > Plectida > Plectidae > Plectus > Plectus sambesii. The sequence goes on along the minus strand of NIUQ01001255.1, from coordinate 41,985 downwards.
TATCACGAGCAATCTTGAAAGGACTGCACCAAGTAATCCTGCTATGGCGATATCCTCCATCTGGATACGTGAATATGAAGATAGTTTGGTCATAGTTCCTTGGCGTATCAGCTCTGCTTGGTAGCTGTGCCTTCATTTAGTGACTGTTCCATATTAGGATCGATGGTATATTTTGCCATTAAAAATAGTAGATTTAATTTAAGGTGAATGCTTTTGTTTAAGTGTAACTTAAATATTAATAAACGCAAATTCGGATTCTTAGTCTTCGTTCTAAAACTTTGGGCTTCAGAGCAAATACGAAATAATGTCTTAAATTCGTGACGGCTTTATCAGCCATTTGTAATTTTTGCCATCTTTTAATAAATGGACCATAATGCATAAAACCTGCGTTTTCATCTCAAGATTCTAAAAGGCGGGTTGGGGGGCAAGACGTATGGAGGCCTTATAAGAAAAATAGCAAGTTTCTTCCGCTCGTTTTTTGCACGTTTGGGGTACTTCCTACTATTTAGCAAAATCAGTGTCACTTGAAGAGGCACTTTTTCCATATGGTAGCTGAGAAATAGCATTGAATTTTGAGAGGTATTAAAATGGTCTTGCTCACTCTATAAGCTCAAAGTTAATTCTATTTCTCGTATTTAATCAGGAAGTCTGGATTTACTTCTTGACCAGCTTCCTCAATTCGTTCTCTGTTGCCTTCTTTCAATCTTCTATGTACTGGCAGACTTTCGCCATTATCATCTAAAATAGAAATGCTCGTGAGCGCTGGTAGTTTTTTTGCTGTTTCTGCTAAATTTGCAGTCACTTCTTCCTCATAATCACGCAAAATAAAACTACTAATTTTCGAATCCCAGATATCCGTGACATGAATTTCTTGAATGTGGCCATATTTTTGCAGGTTGTGTAGATATCCAAAAGGCCTTTCTTTCACGAAGAAATTTGCAGAAAGGTACAACGATTTGACATTACTGTTGCTAATTTGATCTGTAATTGACTGCCATATTGCATAACTAATCTTGCATTCCCTGAATTGTACAGTGTCGATTGCTGGCAGTGTTTTAATATCAATAATTCTGCTGCTTTCCATTCTACATTTTACGAATTTGAGACTTTTCAGTAATGGACAATTCGTGAATGACAGCTGACAATAGGCTGAGAAGGTGCATTCGTCAAATGTGACTGAGTGGAGCTTGATCAAGTCACCGAAGGAGAGCAGGTCATCTTGCTGAATTGTGTATCTCTCTGTTATAATATTCATTTGTTCAATATTGATGCATTGTTGCAAGTGGACCAAGAATTCCTTGTTGAAATCTTTCCCAAATGTAAGCTTGAAACATTTGACGTTACTGTTGCTAATTTGATTTGTAATTGACTGCCATGTTGCCAAATCAATATCGCATATATAGATTTCCACAGTGTCGATTGCTGGCAGTGTAGCAATACCAACGACTGTGCTGCTTTCCATTTTACATTTTACGAATTTCAGATTTTTCAGGGATGGACAATTTGTGATGGATAGTTGAGAACTGGCTAAAAATCTGCAGGACGAATAGATCAGATCTATCAGAGATGGACAATTTGTGAATGACAGCTGAGAATTGGCTGAGAATGTGCATACTTCCCATGAAAAAGAACCTCCAAATGTGAGTGTGCAGAGCTTGATCAAGTCACCGAATGAGAGTATGTCATCTTGCTGAATTGTGCAACCCCGTATTAAAATATCCATTTGTTCAATATTGATGCATTGTTGCAAGTGGATCAAGAATTCCTTGTTGAAATCTCCCCCCTTCCCCATTATATCTTTCCCAAATGTAAGCTTGAAACATTTGACGTTACTGTTGCTAATTTGATCTGTAATTGACTGCCATGTTGCCAAATCAATATCGCATCCATCGAATTGCACATTGTCGATTGCTGGCAGTGTAGCAATACCGACGACTGTGCTGCTTTCCATTTTACATTTTACGAATTTCAGATTTTTCAGGAATGGACAATTTGTGAATGACAGCTGACAATTGGCTGAGAATGTGAAGTATAAGAATGTCAGTGTGTGGAGATTGATCAAGTCACTGAATGAGAATAGTGCTGGACTGGGTATTTTTGGTGTGATGGATGTATCAGTCAACGTGTTTCTATCTTGGCTGGCTCTGCTCAGTTCTTTCAATTCAATGTCTTGGACGCTTGTGCATTGTGAAAGGAACCAATTTAGCAGCTTGTTGTTGAAGCCACTTGTTGTATTGAATGCATCAAATTTTTTCATATTTAGAGTGATATTAGTGATATGTGCGATTCTGTCGAAGTAATATTTGCGTTTCTCTGCCTGTATTGGCATTTTGTCGGATAAAGCGATTCGTAAAAGAAACCTTTCGAATTCATTCATTCCTGAAGGATTATCAGAATTTTTCTCTGATGGATCCAATTTCGAATTAGGTAACAACCATTTATTTGTAGGATCATTTGAACAAAAGCAGTAGAGAGCAGCCAGAAATTCTCGAATCGTCCTGTGTGGAAAGGAGTATGAAATTGTCAGATTCCATGATTGGTCGTAAAATTCATCTCTTCTTATCAGTCCTAATTGATGAATAACGGGTTGTATGTTGAACTCGATAAAGTCAATTTCTTGAAAAACATCCTTCTTTAAATTGTTCAATGCCATTTTGCCGAGATTAAGAAGTTGTGGAAATTGCAGGTAATGCTTTTGAATTGTATTTTGCTTCTGCCGTATATTTAAGGGCTCGGAGACCTTTGCAGAATCTCTTTGATATTCAAAAAGAGCAGGTATATCGCGATCAGGAAAATCTTGTTGATGTCTATCGATGAGCCACCATATGATATTGCAGTACAATTCCAGTAATGTCCCGTCAACAATTCTCTTATGTATTAGGCAAATGAAGGTGAGAAATAAAGGTGTTTCGGCTAGTTTGTTCAAAATTTCATTGTTAGCTAACAAACTGTGTACTGCTGATATGTTTTCATCATTATCAATATCTGATGAGAGAAAATGGCTGTATATGTATTTTTCTTTCTGTTGTTGTGTTGTCAATTCGAGAACTTTGGCAAAAACATATCTTCCTTCTCCGCGATCCTCTGTTAAGTGTTCGTAATATTCGTAATATTCGTGATATCTGCGATATTCTGCGATATTTTCACAATATTTCGATAGGTGATCTGATCTTGTTGTTAGCACAATGTTGAACAACAAAGGATTTTCGAGTATACTGGATGAAAAATATGTACTCAATTCTGAGCATTGTTCAATCAAAGATGATTCGTCATAGCCATCAAGCAGTAATAAAATACGTTTCTTTTCACAGTAATCCTTGTCATTTAATATAATTTTAAGGTCATGAAGCGGTTCACTTTGAAGGAAGGATCCGAGGTAGGCAAGAACCAAGTCAGCAATTCTTTCAAATTTCGTTTCGCGCACTTCTCTGGATTCAGCATACAGAACAAGATCATAATGAAATAGTTCTTTCTTTCCCTGTGCCCATTGATAAGCCAAACCTCTCATTAAAGATGTTTTTCCAGTTTCTCGGTTACCTTCAATAATCAGCATTTTTGCTTCTTTAAATGCTCTCGTGATAAATTCCGCATGATCTTCTATCTTCTGTGAATTTTTTGAATCATCTCTTAGCACTAGCGGAACCCATATATTTTCGATACTCGATGTAAAAGGCAATGAGAATGGATTTATTTCGCAAAATCGATTCAGGTAAAGGTCATGAATTCCCTTAAGTATAACAGAAAAAGGCAATGTTTTTGGCGTATTTGGCATTGTTGGTGATGTATTCATCCATTTTTCTGCACTTGACAACAAATTTGACCACTGTAAATAAAATTTCTTCCTTTCTTGTTTTACTGGTATATTTTCTTCCGTTGTTTCAGCAAACAGCCTTATAAACATGCGAAACTCGTTGATATTAAATACATTTTTCAAAAGTTTAGTCTCAAGTGTTTCAAGTGGTGTTTCTTGACTAGAAAAAAATAAAGATAAAGCTGCGAAGAATTCTTGAAATGTTCGGTGAGGAAACATGTACTTGATTATTCGTTTGAAGTTTTCCTCTCTGTTTTCATGTTTTGTAAGCAGACCCACTTTCTCAACAGCTGACTCTTCCCCTATTTTTTTCCTCACTTTAGATTTCAATAAATCATATTCCAAAAAATCATTTTTTTCTATTTTATCAAAAGCCATATGACCGAGATAATGAAGTAGTGGAAAATGTAAAAAATAGTTTTGAATAGTTAAGTCTGGCTCATTTTTTTCATCACCTTGGGGTTGTGGTTCATACCCAAAAAGGCCTGGTACATAGTGCTCGGGACAGTCTCTTTGATACCGGTTCAGAAGATACCAAAGAATGTTGCAGTAGAGGTTCAGCAGTGTTTCCTCTGAACTACCAATAGTAACTCTACCATGGGAAAAGCAAATGAATGTCAAAAATAAAGGTGTTATTGACAGTTCGTTTAAACTATTGCTTTCTTCGAGCAAAGATTTTACTCTTTCTGCTGCCATATGATTATCTTCAATGTGCTCCGATCTTGCAAAGTGTTTGGTTATATATTCTTGTTTTTGCACTTCAGATTTAAATCCAAGTACGTCAGCAAAAGGAAAGCGTTGGCCTCGATATTTTGATAGATGACCTGGTCTTGTTGTTATCACTATGTGGAACAAAAGTGGACTTTTGGGCGTACTGGATGAAAAATATGTACTCAGTTCTTTGCATTGTTCGTTTAAAGATGATTCATTATAGCCGTCTAGCAGTAATAAAATTTTTTGGTCTTTGCAATATTCTATATTGTTTAGAAGGGCTCTGAGGTCTCTTAGCTGTTTGTCGCCAATAAAGTCCTTATATTTCTCGTTGTATTGGAGCACTAAATCAGAAATTCGCTCAAATTTTTTCTCACGCACTTCGCGAAATTCAGCATATAAGACAAGTTTAAAATGGGAAAGTTCTGGTTTCCCTATTGCCCATTCATAAGCAATCTTTTGCATTAGAGACGTTTTTCCAATTGCTGGTTTGCCTTCAATAATCAGCATTTTCTCTTTCGCAAATGCATTTCTTAGCAACTCTGCATGATCTTCTGTCGGCTGCGATTGATACGCATCTTCTCGTAGTGTCAAAGACACCCACGTATTTTCAATATAATATGTGAACGGTAAAAAGAAAGGATTTGCTTTGCGAAACTGTTGCATAAACATCTCTTTCAAAGATGTCTGCACTCTAGAATGTTATTAAGCTCATTTTGTAGTTTTAATGTTGACTGATCAATGATACTCTCTACATCTATTGAGGCAATATCTAATTAGGAGCTCTAAAACTTCAGTTTATTGATATAATGGCCCGGTTCCATATCGCGTACTTAAACAAAAGTCGTACTTAAGGCTTATACTTCATCATTGCGTTAAGTACGGCATTTGCTTAAGTACACGATATAAAACCGACCCAGTTTCTATGCACGAATAAATCTTTTGCATCTTTCAGCAAAGAAAATATGCTTATTATATGTATCAACAATTGTCGCATGAAGATGAACAAGTATCAAGTGGAAATAATGTTTTGTCAGAGTGCGAAATGCACTACATAACTTTTTTGCATTTATCACTGCTGCCAAATTGCTATTATCAGCTCATAACCTGAAAAGTTCGATGGGGACGGCATATTACACGGTGGCCAAAAACAGAAGAGATTTGACAATTTTTTTTCGGAGGCGGAATCAAGCTTGGACGTCTATTGGTTGGTTGTAGCCTATGGCATGGACTATCGATTGGCGCAGTTTTCGAAAATTTTTCTCTTAGGGGTACTTTGTGAAGCGTTACTGAAGCCCAAAAACAGCTATGCAGAACTTTTCTGCATATTTGAGCTAATAACTTTACAACCAGTAGACGGATTTGGCTCAAGCTTTGCACAATTATCAAGCTGATACCTGGGAAGAACGAGCCAAAAGGGCTTGTGAATTGCGCTTCTGAAAAAAAGTTATAGCCCGGTAAAGTTTATCGACTTTTTCAGTCGACGAAGGTGTTCCTTCTTGATTGAAGTTTGCGGTTGAATTTTACAGAGTTTTGTAGACAATTTTGGGTGTTCGAGGTGCGCCTATATCTGGGCAATCCGGAACAAAAAAGCTTTTGTGCGATTTTCGCATTTTCCAAAATGCGACCATTGAATGCATGCGCAAATAACACATCAACGTGGGTGGTCTGTCTGACTCCAAAAAAAATTTGATCAAATAAGGAAGTGGGCCAAAAACGTTTTTGCTTTTGATTACCTAGGTCATAAGATAACAAGAACACTAAAAACATCCAAGAAATTCCAAGAAATTCGACCAAAAACCTTACATAATGAGTGATTTTTGTGAAAACTGAGAGAATTGCATTTCGTAAATTGCCCGTAACTTTTTTTCAGAAGCGCAATTCACAAGCCCTTTTGGCTCGTTCTTCCCAGGTATCAGCTTGATGACTGTGCAAAGTTTGAGCCAAATCCGTCAACTGGTTGTAAAGTTATTAGCTCAAATATGCAGAAAAGTTCTGCATAGCTGTTTTTGGGCAACAGTAAGGCCTCACGAAGTACCCGTAAGATAAATTTTTTCGAAAAGTGCGCCAATCGATAGTCCAGACCGTGGGATACAACCAATCAATTGACGTCAAGGCTTGATTCTACCTCCAAAAAATAATATCGCCAAATCTCTTTTATTTTGCACCACCCTGTAACATTCGAAAGAGCATAAATTTCTATATTTGTGCCTTTGTTTCCAGGAATTTAGCTATAATGCCAAAGGTGGGATAAAGAGACGGAAATCAACTAAATTGCACCATTTTGAAGTTCAAATGATTTCACCAAGGTCTCCCGCCTCTGGCAACACTGCTGAATTTTGAAGAACATGGGCGCAAATACAGAATTTTACGCTCTTTAAAACGGTACGTAAAACATGCTTGCGCAGTGTCTTGAAATATCCTTTAGTAGGGGAGCACATTATTATGAAACACTCTGTACTTACCTTGTTATCAGTTCTGGTAATAATATTTGAGTGGAGGAGGATGACAAGTGTGCCAATATTGTTCCGGCTAGATGTTCCTTATTGCAGGCTCGCAAGGCATTGATAAATTCTTGAAATGCCAATGGTCCTGCTCCTTTTACAATATGTATCAGCCGCATAGTGCGTATATCTCCGCGCGCAATGGCCTGCAAAAGTATTAGTACAATATTGTCACTTTAACAATGTCTTGCACCATTATCTCATCAGTTTGGCCATCTTGCACAATCCCTCTAGCATTCAAGTAAATTAATACAGCTGCGGCATTAAGTTCTTGGCAAATATCATGTAGACTTGCTTGCAACGCATTTCTGTGTTCTTCGTTCATCTAAAAGCATGCAGATTTATTAAACCTAAGTGTATCCTTTCTTTTAGGCCCGATTTTTTCTAAATTGATCAGTTTACAGGTAATCATCACGGAGTTAGCGGCATTTATCAGCTAGTTTTATCTGCACATATACGATAATTTAAAATTTTTTAATTTTTTACCGAAATTAACCTCAAACAATTGGTGCAGTGATAGCTGCTCTTATGAATTTCAAATTATTATAAACAACAATATTCTATATAGATGGAAATTCTCTTCGAAACATTCATCAAAGCCATTTATCCCTCAATTGATATTCTTATTACAATCCCAAATATATTCAAATAATATTTGCTGAAGGCTACCAACATTAAATCTTCAAGTTCTTACTGTGATGGCTAGCAGAACAGGAACACAGTGGAGCGTAGCCAGTAAAGTGTGTATGTGTACGTGTTGAGAGGAGAGAACAGGCGATGCGTTGTTTGCACATTTTATCGCTCAGTGGAGAATTTTTCTCAATGCAAACAATGCGATTTCTGATTCATGCCTGTTTAATAGATATTATCAGAGTAGTATCCTTTATGATGAAGAATTTGATTCGACCCACTTTTGATTGATGTTATTAAAGCTAAATAGTGGCTGCTGAGTACTGAGATCGCTGGATCAATTAAATACTCTTACTGCACGTACTTAGAATTTAATTAGCAAGTTTACGTGGAATCATACAATTTTGCGAGTCCCATACCATCAAGATTTTTACTAAGCGTGGAGGTGCAAACGTATCAATCATTCAATAGATATCTCATTTCTCCTATTGACTGTTTCAGCGTTTCTGTTCCTTTGTTTGCTTCTCTATTTGTAATCGCAGATTGAAACACAGAATATGTTTAATACGAACTTTATCCTTGAAGCGCGTAACTACTTTCGTTGCATATTACGGAATGTTCGGATGGCTTGGTCTGACCAGTACCCCATGAAGGTTTGTTTAGGGACGTGTTCAGCTGTGGCTTATATTATGTGTAAATAAGAGAGGTGCTTGCGTGCAGCGGCCCTATCGCCGCGCGATGCCGATCCGTCAGAGGCACAGCCGTTTCAATGCTTGTACTTTTGTGCACAGTGTGCGCCATACAGCGAAGGCATAAAGAGGAAGTGTGAAAACTTTTCGCAGTAAGAAAGTTCTTTCTTAATCCTATATCTCAACGTAAGTATTTCTCGACTTACTTTTTGACGTGTACCGTCAAGCAAAGGCATTAACGCCTCTGAATATCTTGTTGGCTCACTCAGTATGTTATTCTCGGCACGACCAACACTTATGTAGTGTAATGCGTGCAAGCCTTCGGCTGCAATTTCTTCTCCGCTCGATAGCAGCGCTTCTCATACTTGTTATTCTTTATTCTCTCATCTGGTCGTGGCCGATCGATTTCGGTATAAGATGGAGGAGACCAATCGAAAGAGATATTGCATGGTCTGGCAGAGAACTCAACGAGAGCACATTTAGCGATGAATGCGTGTGTCGAAGAGAAAATAGCGATGTGGATTACAACTTCTGTTTCTCAGTCAAAGTCAATGGATCGATTAGATTTGGACAGAAGTTCGACTGCAAGTGGCTTCCTTTGCTCGACGAGTTGAAAATTCTAGAACCTAATGCAGTTAAAAAAGAAAAATTTGAGAGCCCCGTCTTCGCCACTGGCTCGTCGTCGAATCATTTCCTCGAAGCCAGAGCGCTTATTGTTTCTATTCGAGCGCATTTCGGCAACACGCCACGAATATTATTTCATGATCTCGGGTTGGACGACGACGAAGCGGCCGAAATTAAGGCGGCATGCAATGTTGAATACAGAAAGTTTTCCTTCGATGCGTATCCTCCCTCTGTTGGCGATCTCACGACTTTCCGGTGGAAAACGCTGCTTATCTCCGTATGACAAATATATTCTTCGGTCTTCTTTTGCGGGAAAAGTTGAAACAAACGGGTTTCCCCTATTCCGTCGCTAATCATATAACCAAGCCAGCGGTGTCTTTCAAGTTAATTTTGAATTATTGGTGCAAAGATAGGAAAAAAATGCACAAAGAATATTCTCAGTGTTGGGCCACAGTGTACAACTCAGCTGATCGTTTTCAGCAATTGCAAAGAGAATTTTCGACATTCTGGTGGGTTGATTCGAGCATTCGATGGTCGATGAGCTCCTTGAACGATGTGTATGACGCAGTATCAGATGGTAGAGTTGGATCGTACCTGGGGGTTGACAAGGCGTATCACAGCGTATTCGCTGCAACCAATCCTGGTAGGTAAATGAATATTGGCTTTTAACCGTTTAGTTTGTTGAGCATTGCATCAACAGGACTTCGGGTATAGAATTGCATACATGCTTTTAATTTACATTACACAATGTAGCAATGTACAAGTATCTGCCGATTGATATCGACAAGGCGAAGGCAACAATGATGTATGGCGGAGGATTCATTCTGTTCCATAGGACGCCAGCGTCTGTCGAGGTTCTCAAGTGGTAAGACATTCATGGTTGTACCAACAGAGTTTTAATCGTTTGCATCAAGTTAGGCTAGTCTTATGTGCTATGGAAGACAACTGCATCAATCCCCCTTACTCCTATCTCCACTGCCAATTCGTCGATGGGGAGCACTGGAAGCTCTACGCTTATTGTCATCGATACGACCAAAGCGCTGTCAACATCATTCTAGCCAATCTCAATGACTACAACGAGAGCTTCTACACGACGAAGAGTTTCCAAGATTTTGCCACAGTCAAACGAACAGATCGTAGCTCTGTTAAACTCGCTAGATGTGTCAAAGAATAAACTATATTTCTGTGGCGATGAACAATCTATTTTGGGTCTATCAGTTAGGGATCGCGAATTCGCAAAGGTCGCTATGTTCCGTAGAGTCGAGCAGAATCTATGATTGCTTAGGACTCCAATCGTAAGGAAAGGATCAACGGCATATAAACCTTTTCCACTTTAATGAGAACACTTCAAAACCAAATAGGACAGTTTCCATATTAAAGAGGATATTTTTTTCAATCAAATTGGACAGTTTTTGAATTAGTTTCACAGCAAAGTAATCCCTTTATTACGAAAGTGTCCCCTTTAGAGGGAAAATGGTACATAGGGCCGTCTGAACGTTCTGTGTCGAGACGTGACACTTCTTGCTACAGGAATTAGTATCGGACAATGGGATGATTCAATGGATGATCCTGTTCAAAGTACGCAATACAGTTAAAAATTGAGAATTTTTAGCCAAAATGATCGAGTTTCATGAATTAATCCGAAAAATGCACTGCGGATTTTTCTAGCCGTACTTCAGCAACAGCGCCGCGTAAAAAATATCGGCCTAAGATCACTCTTTTAACTTCACATTTAAAAGAAGCGATGAAGCTCATGAACTGTCGTTTGGAAATGATTACGAACTTAAACTGAGCATCAGCTGTAAAGTATGTGTAGTATGGTATAGATAAAAATGTGATACTCAATTTCAGCAACCGTCATTCAGGAGAAGGCAACTGAACGTGTGAACAATTCCACCACACCTTGCCCATCCTACATTTATAAACGATTTAGCAACAAAGAAGATTTAAAAACTCTTATTGAACTTCTGAATAGTTCGTATTCCAGTCAGATTTAGAAGCGTGAAAACCAACGATTATTCTACCAAACGTGACGCTAATATATTTCTCATTTCTTTTCAGGAAGATTGGCGTGAAGACCGCTGAAACATCGGCAAAATGGTGGTTGTTGCGGGAAAGAAGGTGAAGATTGTGAAGAAGCACACGCGCCGCTTCACGCGCCATGAATCGGACCGCTACCACCGTCTGCGGGTGAGAACATTTGTGAATAGTAAAGAACTTCGATGAACGATTGCATTTGCTTTAGCCCAACTGGCGCAGACCGAAGGGTATCGACAACCGAGTGCGCCGAAAGTTCAAGGGACAGCGTCGCATGCCGAAGATCGGTTACGGTAACGACAAGCTTACCCGTCACATGCTCCCCAACGGCTTCAAGAAAGTCGTCGTCAAGAACGTCAAGGTCAATTTTTTAGTCTTTATCTGATCTCTTTTGTAAATTTTATCTACGAAAGTTACCTCGGCTCTTTATATTTTGCGAGCATACCTGCTTCTAGATTAATTCAGTTTCATCCGTGAAATGAGTGAAAGGAAGTTGCGTTGAGTAGAAAATTTATTAGTGAATCTTTATTAAATTACTGGCGGGCAGACGGGTGAAGAGCGAGCCAGCAAAGTGACATTACCAAACAAGAACATGTGTGTCGTTGTTGTTGCTGCCATCGACTGTGCAATAGAGTCATGGGAGTGGCGATAATCATCCGACTCTCGCAGGTCAGCATTGAAGGCTTACTACGTTGAGGCTGATATGCGTAGGTGGCAAGATTCAGAATTATTGTGGCGGCGCCATGGTCGAATATTTTACTCTCTGCGCTCCCACCAATTGTTAGCTGACTTTACAGTCGAAGCTCGGCGTCAGCAGGACAGATCAGAGCGTGGCCTGCAAACTTGTCCTCTATAGTCCCCTACTTGTAAATTCCTGAACCGCCATTTCCTTTCAATTATCACTAGCCGATACTCACTCGTAACTCTCCCTTCAGTTGTCCACTATATTCAATTCCGACTTTTATAAGGTCACTTTAATTTGACGAGAATTTTTTTCAAGTCAAATCAATATAGAAAATGTTCTCTTTGAATTAGAAAGTAATCTTATTAAAGTGAAATTGATACACTCATACGCATTTTCTTTTGTTGCTATTAGTTTCCTTGCGTATACTTTGCAGAAATGCATGTCACTTATAAGTTATATAATAAAATCGTTAATAGACCTAAAAACCTAGATCAAAGCATTAAAACTATTCATTGAAATGTAGGTGTTGGCATAGCTAATAAAGACAAAGTTGCAGGACTTGGACATGCTGCTGATGCAGAACCGACGCTTCTGCGGCGAGGTTGCCCACGCCGTTTCCTCCAAGAAGCGAAAGGCGATCGTCGAGCGCGCCCAGCAGCTCAACATCCGCCTCACCAACGGCGACGCCCGTCTCCGCTCCGAGGAGAACGAATAAACGCTTTGTTAGGCCGTTTTTCTTCGTTGTTGCGCAAATTCAGAATAAAGTGTTGTTGATGGTAGTGTACTTCTTGCCGCATCTCGTTTTCGCGTACCGCCGTCGTAGAGGCTTGGATATCTGCTGCAGGTCATAGCACGCGAGCACGTTGCGATTTGAGCTGATACGAATAAGCACGACGACACATGCAGTTTTATCTTGTACAGATAGTATTTTAATACACGCGATATGGATCGGCGAACTACCAAACGAATCGCGACCGCGAAAGAGAAAGCTCGGCCAGGTATGTACGTACGAGCTTGCTACTGCGAGCATTTTAAAGATATAAAGATAATTGGGAGCACGCCATGATTGAGAGAGCACGTTGTGGGAACGAAGAAGTCTATGCCAATTCAGTTAACAGTATAAATAAAAAATAAATACAATGAAAATTCGAGGTCTTTTTTAAGTCAACACGCTCATCACGAAATAATTCGATAAAAAGCATTCTTAAATTTCATTCAATCCCTATCTTTGAGAGTAGCTAGAATTTGGGGAACTGATCAGCCGTCACTATTGCAACTATCCGTCTTAATCTTTAGAGCTTACCAACTTTGGTTGGAATACGTTGCATTTGTCGAGTCGGATGAACTTGGATCCTCAAAAATGCCGCGACACCATCGATCGAGTCGATGGATCAAAAATCACTTATGAGGAATTTGTCGAGCGCTACGAACGTCCCAAAAAGCCTGTGATACTGACCAATTTGCTCAACGACTGGACCGCCAATCAAAAATGGTCGCTTGAGGTTTGTCGACAGTTTTAGAATTATTCAATAATCTCGTAGAAACGCTTGTCTATCGAAGTAAACTATCAAGTTGCGTTTAAAGACCTGGCTTAAACTTATGGAATCTATTGCTTTCGTTGAAGTGTTGGATAGTGACATAGAGGGTGCTGAACGCATGAGCAGACTCTTCGTTAGACTTAGTTTGAGCCTCTGTTGCCTTTTTTGCAGTCTTTCTATAGTTTCCAAAGTGCTGAATCCCAACACCGTTCGCATAATCAATGGGCCAGTTCAGTATCGCGTACTTTACCAAAATTGTACTTAACACAACACTTGAAAATATTCACATAGTATGACTCTAATTAATTATACGATATTAAACTTATCGATTGTGTTCTGTAAGCCATTTGAGGAAAATATACGCGAGTAACTGTCGAATGCAAATCGATGAAACAAAAATTCGTGTTGGCAACAAACTTTCAAGACAAGTTATAACTCTGAACCGTTTTCCGATGAGATTAGACATAACTTTTCGCTATTAATGGTTGTGCATGAGCTTTTTTAGCAACCTGATATAACATTTCCATAACTGTTTTCAAGTCTTTGTTCACTTCGGTTCGCAATAAATTCAATTCCAGCGGTTGGGAAGAAAGTACCGCAACCAGAAGTTTAAATGCGGAGAAGACAACGATGGTTATTCGGTGAAAATGAAGATGAAATACTTCATAGAGTATTTAAAGCGCAACACTGACGACAGCCCGCTGTACATTTTCGACAGCAGTTTTGGTGATGTACGTGGTTTGATGCTATCACCGACTTTTTCCAAATAAAAAACCTCGAATTTTAATTTATCTCCATTATATATCACTTAAACCAAAATATAGATACTAAACATATTGACTTAACTTGAAAAACGCATTCTTTAAATGTTGGATAGAAAAAGTTTCCTGTTCAATAGGAAAAGTGTCCTGTTAAAGTGGCAATGGTCTAATTGCCATAGGCGCCGGCTGCAAACCGCAGCTGTAAATCAATTCTATTATTTGCATCTGCTCTTTACATTCATTACCTACGGTTGCTACAGTAAAACCTTGATATGAAAGGCGATTTGCTATTTACCGTGCCTTGTAATACTATATCGTAACATGCGAGAGAACCCGCGACTTTTGGCTGGCGGCACAAAGAAGCTCATTATTTTTAGATTATTTTTGCTGTGAAATATAACAATTTGTGCCTCCACGCACAACAATAGTTTGCGATGCTGTAAAATGAGCAATTTTGTCTGTGGCGCCAAAAAAAGCCAGTCGAGCTTGTCATCGCATGAGGGTTTATCGAACGTCCCATCATTCTTTCATATTCGAGATTTTTAGTATTAGCATAGAAAATGGAAATTCGAGGATAGTTATATCGAGATAATATGCGGAAAACGTAGTATAAAAAATATACAAATGACATTGTTGACCGATTTTTAGCGGCACAAGACAAAGAAGCTGCTGGACGACTTCAAAGTGCCCGACTTCTTCGCCGATGATCTCTTTCGTTACGCGAGCGAGAGGAAGCGACCGCCGTATCGATGGTTCGTGATGGGTTCGGCCCGTTCGGGCACCGGCATTCACATCGACCCGCTGGGAACGAGCGCGTGGAACGCCTTGATCGTTGGTCACAAACGGTTCGTCCACTCTCTTCTCATTCGTCCCCACCCGCCCTTTCAACTGTTCACATATCCCTACTGTAATGTACAAGCCATAACATAATTAATCGAATGTATCGCATTTAATATTAATGCAAGGACTCCATATATTAAATCACTCTTCTCACTCAACTTTGAGTAAAGCGGTCTGCTAAAACTATCTGCTTCCCGAAGCCCATATAAATATCTTTCAGATGGTGCCTCATCCCCACGCAAGCCCCCAAGGACTTGGTCAAAGTCACCCGTGGAGAAGCGGGCAAGCACCCGGACGAGGCCGTCACTTGGTTCTCCATCATGTATCCGCGCACGCAGTCGCCCGCCTGGCCGGCCGAATTCAAGCCGGTTCGCAATTTGTGTCCGTTTCGGCATCCCATCGGAAAAAGCTAAAGCCGCGCCCTATCAATACTTAAAACGCGCCCTATCAATACTTAAAACGCGCCCTATGTTTGATGTTTTCAATAGTTAAGGTCAAACATAGGGCGCGTTTTAAGCAATTATAGGGCGCATTTTAATTGTTGTCCCATCCCATCAATCGCCCCATCAATCATCCCTCCTTCCCCCTCTTCAGATCGAAGCAGTCCAGCGAGCAGGCGAGCTAATGTTCGTGCCTTCCGGCTGGTGGCATCTGGTGCTCAATTTGGACGAGACGATCGCCGTCACTCAAAACTTTTGCTCCGTCACCAATCTGCCTGTGGTATGGCACAAGACGGTGCGAGGACGGCCGAAGCTGGCGAAGCACTGGCTGCGCTCGTTGCGCGCTCAGCGACCGGAGCTCATCCCCACGATCGACGCCGTGCAGCTCGATCGGCCCGTGGGCGTTCAGTCGGACAGCAGTTCGAGCGATTCGTCCAGTTCCAGCAGCGATTCCTCCGATTCCGACAGCGACTCCAATGACAGCGGCAAGGGTGGCACCGAGTCCGTCCCCCATCGCATGGGCGCCGATTCTCATTCGCGTAAAAGGTCCGCCGCCCTCTGATTTATTTACCGTGACCCCGTCTCATTTGCCTGCCAATTTAGGAAACCCAGCCCCGCCAGCTCTTCTTGCTCTACGGATTGCGCCAACAAAATGCGACGAAGTCGAAGCAAATAGCTGCTGCTGCTCAGCGATCCAATCGTTTCACTCTCACTTTGTTCCGTGTTCTTTGTGCGTTCTTTACGGGCAATTGACGACGTCGTCTGTTTTACTTCCCCGACCGTTCGTTTTGTGCATTCGACAGAATGAGGCGTCGTCTCAAAAATTGGCTTTTTCGCACCTACGTCCGCTCGTGTTTACACGGTTCACGCGCTGATGTGCGACCGGCGGCGCGGTCCGCGACAAATTGCATAGCTGCATCAGTCGTCGATCATAATTTGTCAATCATAATTTGCGCAAAAAACATCACGATGCGGCCAATGCGCGCTCACGCATCGAGTGGAAAGGCGCATCTAATTGTGGTTATTGCCCGGGGCGGCGCCGCCTGTGTCCACCGTGTCGCGCCGATCGGCCGCGCATGGCTGCCGTCGGCGGCGCTCGGCGACGGACGGCTCTTCCGGCTGCTGCTGAGACCGCTCGCATCAACGGCCAACCGCGATAGTAAGTGGGCCGTGAGCCATTACGCGACCGACTGCTGTCTCTCAGTATTGAAAGTCAGGCTCCGACCGCGCTGATCGATAGGTGTTGGCCCCAGCCCAGTACTCTACCTCATACTCGCACCCTTTACGTCCTGTTCATAGAGGTCGCACTCCGAATTTGCTGCGCGCATAAAAGAATCGTGCCATTTATTTGGCAAGCGCCGTCGACGGTCGCTAATTGGCTGCTAGTTTTACGACGCCGCCGGGACCGCCGCCGCCGCCGCTGAACTGGACCCGGAAAGGACTGCGAGGACAACCGGACGAGCAGAAGGCGACGACGATTGGGGCCGCTGGACCGACGTGCTGTCACTAATAGCTGAACGGGGACACGGCTAATGACCGCGCGTCGCCGATTGATATATACAAGATATACGGTTGTCGGCTATTGACAAGCGCTACCTAGCGACGAAGGCGGCCGTCGACCGCCATCGCGCCCGGCGCTCTCACATCAATCCGTCGTCGTCGTTGTGGTCGCAGCCGTCGCATGGCTCGTCTGCCGAATTCGCCGACGTCGACGGGCAGTCGATCCGCCCGGTTCAGGTAGCGCGACGCGTGATGACCGCTCGCATAATCGATGCCTCTTCAGGAAGCAGTTGCGCGATCTAGGCGACATGTTCGTCGAGCTACTCTTTCGACGGCGACCCCATTCGGCCAACTCCAACACTCGATCAGCCAAGTCGTGGCACGCCGGCTTTTATGTCGAGCACAACAATAACCTTCTGCCGTCTAAAGCTGGTAAGATGCCCCCACTCCTTTTCGCCGCCGGTTGCCACGCAGCAATTCGTTTAGCGTGCATGTCCGCTTACGGCCTCATGCTCGACTGTGCCAAGGACTGGCCGTTCATTGACGACGACGACATTGACGAGTACTTGGAAGTCTACTAGATGGGTCGCAGGGTTGTGATTAATATGCAAGGGGTGGTGATGATGATGTTCTTCGACACTCCTCGACATGAATGGACACACACACACACCCCTACTGCAGAAGAGATTTCGGTGATTCGTGCTATGGTACAGAGCTCATATACTACTGCAAGCGCTACCTTCGGTTTCTATTGTTCGACATGTGAGTGACAACTATCGTTCTTTCCGCGCACGCATTTTACTTTGCTCTGGTGAATCAAATTAATGTACAGTATTGCGTTGTCAAGTAGCAATTAAACGTCACTTGGAAACGATTGTCAATGTTCGAGCGGGATGGGGGCCGACGGCGGCACGTGCGGGCCTGTGATGACAGACAGACAGACAGATTGAGTCCCATTTATTTGCAAGCCGATCGATCTGATGACGACCGGACTGCGGCGGTGGAAACAGAGCAGCTTGCGTGACTAACGGCTGTAGCTGCGACGCCGCCGGCCAGTTTCATATAGTAGTGCGTTGGGCCGAGAGTCAATGCTCTTAACGCCTGAGCAATGGCCTCGCCGCCATAATAGGTCAATATGCATATTAGGCGGGATATCACACGCTAACTGGCCCGATGTGATCTTCCGCCGCCGAGCGCCACTGCGTCAGTTCGATCAGCGACGACAGTAGGAGCGAGGCGACGCCGCTCAGCAACAGCATTAATGTCAGCCCTTGCTGCAGTTTGCCGATTGAAGCCATATCGCGATCGACCGATCGATGCCACAGTCCCGTCATTTCCAGCGTCTCGTAGCACGTCTCGTACACTCGACTGCTTACGCCCGGGTTTGAACAGAACGAATGAGAAATTTCGCCATACGACTGGGACTCGTTGCGAAGTTGCGGCGGGATACTGGTGTCGCCGATGGTCCACGGCGCGAGCGACACGGCGTTCCAGCAGTAAGTGCCGAAGATGCCGACGATGATCAGGCAGATGCTGAGCACGATCGCGAGCCAGCCGAGGCAGCGATCGATGGTGATGAGCGAGCGCGGCATGCCGTCGACGACGTTCGATTTGATGGTCTTGGTCGAGGCGAGCGAATTGCGCCGAGCGTTGACGGTTTTGCATAAGTTGCGCACCACGCCCACGAGCCCGATGCCCACGCTGGCCCAGATGCCGACGCCGAGGAAAAAGAGATGCGAGCAATAGACTGTGTGGATCAGTCCGCAGACGGCGGCCAAGCCGCCCAGGAGAGCCTGCACGTAGAAGGCGTTGAGCTGCGTTCGAACGGCGTCGAAGAAGCGAAAGAGCGTCTGGAAGAGAATGACGACGCAGACGATAATCTGCAGCGACGACTCGAGAATGAGCAGCGTGTGAATCGCCGTGTGAATGCGGCTCATCCCCTGCAGCAGCGCCGGGGTTTCGGCGAATTTCTGCAGACAACGCTCCTGCATCGGCCGCGACCAGCTTCGCGCGCTGCACGTCTTGCGCGCGCAGTGAATGCCCACCGCGTTCGCCACCAGCACTATAGTCCCCGACGCCAACAGCGCCAGGTGCGAGTAGAATACAAACTTCGGACCTGGCCGCCATTTGTAAAGGCCCGACACCGCGACGACCACCAGCAGAATTGCGTTCACTATGCCAATGCCGCTCGTGAAGAACATGCAGCAGTAGACGATGTGAAAGAGACCGCCCAAGGCGGATAGCATCGCCAGGCCCACATGGACAAAGAACTGCGAGGTTTGCATTATTCACCACTCGCACGCGTAGGAGACGCGGCCTTAAGCCAACTTGGAACAAAGACCGGAACCACCACTGGACCCCGAAAATCGAAGTCAGCCGAGCGATGGCCGTCGTTTCGTCGGGGCGCCGGCGCTTCTCGCTAACAATTGAGCCAATCGTCTTTGCTTGTTCTTCGATCGGATGTTGGTCTGCGGTGGGCGTGGGCGAATACGCAAGTTGCTATCTTCAGTAAAATATAGTCTCGTAGTAGAATGATTAATGCAGTCAATAATTGAACGGATATGGTGGGTTATCACAAGGGATTTCGGGTGGGCGATGGTATCACAGGTCCCTGGGCGGCACGAGACGGAGCCGAAAGGAGTCGGCATTGAAGGCGGAAGTGTCGTCATCGGCTCGGTCAGCGAAGGGATTGTCGGCATGGTCGAGCATATCAAGCAGGCGGCGCTTTTCTGCCGCCCGCCGGTCAGTTGACGCGTTGGACGGTCGCAGCAAGGAGACGACTTGCGCGATCGACGGCATCTGCAGTGGGAGGCTCGGAATAAATACGCCATCATTAAGACAATGCAATTATGTAACCAACGCTGAGATCCGCGCCGGCTGTCGCGGCGCTCGATGGACGTTTGTCGGAGACGCGATCGCTACACGTGCAACGCCAGTCGTCGGCGGTCGATCCCATGCAGGCCACGTGAGCGACATGGCCGCAGCTAAAATAAGGCATTTCAATGGGGAACAGTTAGGCAAGAGAGGGGGAGGGGCGGCTGGATGAAAGAAACGCACTCAAAGACAACGGCCGTCTTCTGCGGAACCGACTCGTCGCTGCCACAAATGACGCATCGACGCAGATCGACCACGGGCGGAGGACGGTGCAAGTCGCGCTCGATCGAACAAAACAGCGAGTGCGCGTCCTCCTCTACGACGGAGACGACGTTCGCTAGCAGCACCTGGAACATGAAGTCATTCATATCTTAACCATATTTATGGTCCCCCAATCTTTTTTAAGTGCTAGTAATCCATTATAATATTACTATTAGATTTTCCGAGAAGACTTTCCAAAAGCTTCCGTATATTATTGCATCATTTTTTTGAAAACACTTCGGCTAACTAACATAATGACAGGGCTCAGTTGCGTGTTTTTGATACGGTATACCAATGATCTATTGATCACTCTTATTTCGAGCATTTATGATCTCCTTTCTTCTCAGTATAGCCTCGAATGAAATCTTTGTGCTTTAGATTGTTTACTTGAATCGAATGCTTTGGATTAAAACGAATTAAAGTGATGCATTGATGTTATTAACAGACTCGGAACAACAATGGGAATAATTGACACCTGTTCGTATTCGTATCCCTGCAGAATGCTGCTAATCAGATCTTCGTGCTCCGAATATGCGCAGTGTTGGAACGCCGAATGCGTAAACAACTGCTCCAGCACCTTTGCTGGCGTAACAAAACCGATCATTGCGTGAACCACTTGACTCAACAGATCCTTCACTTCTGCAAGCGACCACTAATTTATTCAATCTCTGCTTCCCATTCAAGGCTTGAATAAAATTCATTGATGAAATGAATAAAGATAGATTGCGCATTATACCGTTCCTACTTTAAAATAGACACTTTGAAAATGAAATTGGACATTTTATTAATATTTGCATAATATTCTAAAAAGGTTCGTTTCATTAATGCATCTCTAATGAGCCCATAATACTCTGAATATTTTGCGGGGGAAAAGTTAATTTGACAAAAAGTATTGAAATCGCGGTTTAGTTGTTATGGAAACCAAAACTCTAGGTACTGAGAGGGAAAGCGGAAGTTGTGTTCGAATTTGCAGCTAAATCTTTTTCGCGGTGATACCAAAGTTGATGACTGGCCAACTCAGCGAACGCTTTGAGTATTTTATGAACACAATTACAACGCAGCTTACGTGTTCCTCTACGGACACTTAACAACCCTTTACCCTAAAGAGTCGTCAATAGAAACTCGAGAAGGGCTGCTTCAAATTGCCAATAATCCAATGGACACAAGACCTCTACGGCTTCACGATTGATTAACGTCTTATCCTCATCGGTTGTCAGTCACATTCTTAAAAGGTTGCCAACCTGACGACTTTTTCAGCTGATCGTTAGGCAGTCGCAGGACGAGATCGAACAATTCGCACCAGTAAGCACGAATCTTATCGGGGGGCACTTTCGAAGGACATCGCTGACAAAACTGCAGCGACTGAAAGGCACGGGTAACTGAAAAAGAGGCGAATTGAAGACGTGGGATTAAATAGATGAAGGCGGATGGCTACCAAATAGCGGAACATTGTTGACGCGTTGGGCGTCGGTCATCGCCTTCGACAACAAGTCGTGCGCCTCTGCAAATTCTGCGCGCCGCTCCAGCAGCGTGACGGAAGGACCGATGGCGCCGCTCTCGCGACAAATCCGCAGCACGGTATCACTCTCCTCGCACAACGTTTCCCAATCTCGCACAAACTGTCCAATGCGCCTTTCGCCATCCGGCGCTTCGCTCAGCAAGCGCACATACCGCTCCACAAGGCGTTTGTCTACCGCTTCTTGCTGTGTCACGTGACTATGACCCGCATTTTTCCTTCAAACGATCTTATGTCAACTTGTAACTGAGAAAACAGCCTACCGTAATGAAAAGATTGCAGCCAATATATCGCAGAGATTCGCCGCTTCTTGAGAAGTGAACTTGTCCAACACGTTTTCGATCGAATCAACAAAGTAATCCAGAACTAACTGCGCCGTCTGAGTAGCGTCGACGGCGGTAATCAGCTAAAAGTTGCAAGCTTGCACCAATGAAACGATACCAATCGTGACATCACTTACGGGTATCTTTATTTGAATATTTTGCCTGATTGCCAACTTTTCCGACGCCGACAGGTCGGTAGACGAGAGCAGCGATCGTATGAGAGTAAACACGTGCATCTAATACAGTCGAGCTGCGTTAAATCGAACAACATTATTGTAATGAGAATGTACCTGTCTGAACTTGTCGTTCAGATAACAATCGATTACACGATCGTACTCGCGTCGCTGCCAGTACAGAAACTCGCAAACTTGCAAGCTATAAAAGGAAGACATGAATGTTTAAAGAATGGGAAAACGCAAAAATGACTGACTAGCGACCGTGCTCCGCCCAGCTGAGCACCAACTTGAAGTCGAACATGTCTCGGGCGCCAGCCGTCTGCAGCAGTTCCAGAACCGCCTGTTGTCGCTCCTCGAACACGCTCGTACCGGCTGTCTGGTTATCCGCGGACAGAACAACTTCCAGCAACTAAATTAGAATTCATTGTATTCATCCAGTGCGCAGAATACTGACTACCAAGGAATAGCTTCGATACAATAGGAAACGTTTCAGTATTAAATCGAGATAAAAGAACAATAATAACCTGATGAAATTTGTCAGCACCGATGGTCAAGCGACCGGCTTCCTGGACAGTCAATCGAGCAACAAACGTCAGGAATACGCCCAACTGTGTAGTCTGCAAGAAACGATACATGTATAGAGGTCAGTCGAGCGACTTTAATTATACCAGCAACTGTTGACCACTGAGAACGATCTGAACGAGGATGTCGATAAGGCGCTGAAGTCGATCGTTCCTGAAACAGGCAACATGCACGATGTTTTCAATCATATCGCTACAGTACTCACCCCTCGTCGCCGGAGAAGACCGGTGCCTGGGAAGACATTGTGAGAACGTTCAAGAACTCGCGCGCATCGAACTGGAGCAGCAGCTTTAGGTAAGGGTAAGTTGTTGACGCTAAATAAGAGATTTGTAAAATGGAACATGATGGATCGAGAAAGCGCTGAGATCATGTATGATCCCAACTTCTTCAGTGCCCAATAATGCGATTTGAAACTGTATATCAGTGATCCATTATTGTTATAAATACTGCTTATTCAAAATTTCATTCCTTTACACTAAGACTGAACAAAAACCTTTGCGCTTTTAATTGTCTTTACTTTAAAAGAAAACTTCATTATAGGACGAATTAATGAATTCCAGTTATCAACAGACTCGGAAACACAATAAAGTTGCACCTCACAAAAGAGATGAAAGAAAGAGTACCGTTTGAGCCATCTTTGCCCCTGAGCGACGTAAGGCACTTGAATACGTCCTGCGACACGACGCTCGCTTGTTTCGCGTCCAAACTGCCGATTGGATACGCGCGGCCGCAAAGGCAGCAGCTAATGTACAACAGAATCTTATTGCCCAACTGAATTTCTTCGTCTGTCAACATATCCGCGTGTTTTGTCATTGCACTTTCCAGTTTCTCCAGCATTTCCTAAAGCGACAATTTTTATGCGATAAATTCAAACGATTCGTACCTCCATGGGAGTGAGGAAGTCGTTCAGCGCTTTGTTGAAGACGTATATGATGCCATCGTAGAGGCCGTAACTTCGGCACATCGTCATCACCTGAATGGAGGAATTGATAGAGCGCGTAGGTATGCAGTCAGATAATCCACGGATAGTATAATCGTTGCGCAAGTCATTCAAAAGGCAAGTGGTACAGTAGAATTCGATCAAGTCTGTAACCTCGGAATCGATTCAAACGCTGGATTAATTTTGTTCCTGAACTTGTTCGTATTCTCATATACCCACTTCTGTTATCAACAATATAGCGATGAGTGTCGCCAGCATTCCTTTTAAGTAACGATTATCACTTCAGAATTTGATGATGCAAATGCAAAAATAACCAACTTGATGTAAATCAAGTCGGTCGATCGGCAGTCGAACAATGGAAGATTCCACGGCAGACAGCATGCCCTCTTGAGCGAGATGGTTCAAATAGTCCTGGATGATGATGGGAGGCACGTCGGGCAGCACCTGATCCAGCAACTTCTCTTCCAAACACTCCAGGAAGAGTCCTTTGGCGAGTGGATCTCGCGAAAAGCGCGGATGCATCTCGTCGTACAATATACCGTATCGCTTGATCACTATACAGCTTTCNAGACACTCCAGGAAGAGTCCTTTGGCGAGTGGATCTCGCGAAAAGCGCGGATGCATCTCGTCGTACAATAAATCGTATCGCTTGATCACTATACAGCTTTCGATACAGATCGGTATAGCATTCTAAAACAATCCGACTATTTTATTTATCATATCGGGGAGAAGTTTTATATAAAATACTGCAGTTGCCAAGGAGTAAGCGCAATGATTGGTCAGAAAAGCGAATATAATTAGAAAATGACCAATCACTACGATGCGAGTTCCGCGAACGTAACTCTTCTGAAATCGGTCGCAAACTGGCAATTTCACACTCACTTTGAAGTGGTCCATGAGAGCGTCGTACTTGCCGTTGACGGGGCAGTCGGCGCCCAGCGTGCGGTCGACAAATTCGACGAGCAAGTCGGCGATCTTGTTGGCGATGATGGATCGCCAGGCGCCCGATCCCATTCGCGTCGTCGAAGTGCCCACCTTCTGCTTGCCCGTGAGGAAGTCGATGGCGAGTTGAATCGCGCCGGGCAGGTCTTCGTCTCGCAGTCCTTCCACTCTCTCCAGCCAGGACCGCAGCACGATCGCGTACACTCCTGATACACCCAGCAAGTACGCTCTGCCGCCGTCATCGCCCACTAGCGATTGGTAGCAAGTACGATCCGCCATGCACGCCAGCGCCTCGCTCACATTCCCGCCCGTCGCCAGTCCCTTGAAGTCGCCGCTCGAGTAGACCAGCTGCGCGTCGGCCGTCTCGACCGACGCCAGCAGCGCGCTGGTGGTCTTCGGACCGGAGCCCACTTCGTACAGGTGCAGCGTCTCGGCGTCGTCGACGGCGAGAATGCAGCGCGCGTTGCACCACTTGAGATTGATGAGGGAGATGGGGAGGGTGATGTTGTGCACAGGGAAGGAGCGGAAGGTGTCGCCGTCGGCGGTGTGCAGTTGATAGAAGTAGATGCTCGAGCCGCGACAGCACGTCAGCACCGGATCGACCACTCGCAGTTTGGATGTCACTTGAATAGGCACCCACTGCCACGCCAGCAACGGCGGCGACTGCGGCGGACCCGACAGTTCGGACACGAAGACGATCTTCGCCGGCGGCTTCAGCCGCACGACCATGACCTTGGTGACGGTGGCCATGGCGAGGAGAAGGGGATCGCCATAGTGCTTGCTGACGGCGGCTAATCGTGCGGGAACGGACAAAGGACAGACGGCGCAAACTTCGCCGTGACAACCCGAGAAGATGCACCGTAATTTATGCGTTAGTCCGACGAGTCCGTTGTGGAAGCGCAGATGGAAAACCGATCCGCCCGAATCGACGATGACGGCGACGCGCGAGTCGTTCGCGAACACCACGTGCAACACGCCGTGACCCGGTTGATGAGCTTGTTCAGGCTGCAGGGTCATCGCCACGCGACCGCCGATCGTGTCGATCAGCTGCACGTGGCCTTTGCTGAACCCGACCAGCAGCTTGCCGCCCGTCTTGCTGAACGACATCGCAGAGACGGAGCCGAAGACATGTCTGGTCTTGGCGCCGATGGAGAATTTCAACGACTCGTTCATCGCGTCGAACAGCATGAGCACGCCGTGCGTCGTGCCGACCGCTATCATTGAGGAGGCGCGCTTCGGGTCCGTGCTGGAAAAGACCGCCAACGCCGATGGATTGCCCGCATTCACTCGTTCCGCCGCCGACGACAGCTGCGAGGAGACGCCGCGAAGTCGCGAAAATCGAACAAGAGCCGACTTTGGATGTCGTCGAGGTGGGTTTCGCCTGCAGTATAATGTATGTTGAGAGGATTCAACGAGTGAACAGTTTAGAAGGCNGGTATTTGTTTATACCTGCTAATTTTGACCACTATAAACGAAACAGTCATAAACGATTATTCCTGTAGATCCCCCAGCTGAGAATGACCGAAATTGATCACTAAGAAGGAAACGCACCCAGCGACCAACATCACATTTGCGTCCAATGATGCTCGAATTGACCCAGGAATGAGAGCGAATGATCGAGTCGGCAAGAACGGTCGACTGCTTCAGACAAACGCCATCCTCAATGATCACATTCGGTCCCACCACAACATTCGGACCTATACGGCAATTCTTGCCGATGCGAGCGGACGGATCCTGAAAGTGACCGACTTGGCACTTAGCCAAAAATCGGGCAAAGATCGTCTGCGTACAACGAGGACATTGCCGTGGAAGGCCGAGCCGTTCGCTAGCGCCGTTGACGCTTTTTCTCTCAGGTGCTCGAGATAAAGTCGGCTGCCCAGCAAAAAGTCCTTTGGCTGTCCCACGTCCATCCAGAAACCGGCCAGGACGTACGCATATAAATTACCGCTTTCAGCCATATTCGGAAACACTTGATTTTCAATCGATGTCGGTTCCAACTGAAAATGCACTTTGTTACATTTCAATGATTCAACGGGGAAATAGATCTAAACAATATTCAATCAGCAACTAGTCAAATTAATTATTTCATTTTGAATGAAGTTTCGCGCGATTTGCTTCATTAATCATTTTAATGAATGAATTTAGTTGCTAAACCTTCCCTAAGAAAATGTATTATTTCAAGAAGAGATCGAACACAAATAAGAGAGAACATACTGGAATGCGTTTGAGGATGCTAGGATTGAAGATGTAGAGACCGGCGTTGATTTTGTTGCCGACGTACTCGGGCGGCTTCTCGACGAACCGCTCGATGCGGCCCGAGTCGTCGAAGACGACGACGCCGTACTTTGACGGCTCTTCCACCTTCGTCACCACTATCGTTCCCTCGCGTCCGTGTGACTTGTGGAAGTCGAGCATTTCCGTGAACGGAAAGTCGCAGATGACATCCGAGTTCAGAACGAAGAATGGATCCTCTCCGATCAAATGTTCCCTCGCCAGTGCAAGAGGACCGGCTGAAAAGTATTCGTGTGCGCTTTTCCCGTGAGCATAAAGCAGAGTATGATAATGAATAGCAATAGTTGTTTGATCATACATAAAACTTTGTCGAGATAATATTGAATCAGATCGAGTTTTGTTGAGGGTACGTGAACTTGAGCAGTAGAAGTCGAGATAAATGCGTGATAAATGTAGCCTGGATAAACGCTGCCTGAATAAGTGCAGCTATTGCATGTTACACGAGTGCGGATAAGCTTTTTGACGAAATCTCAAAGGTCATTGCACATGTTTGGCTTTCAAGCTCCCTTAGAGCCGACGCGATTCATCCGACGATCGAAAAAAAAAAAAAAAATAACACAGAATTAATATTTGAGCGAATATACATTCCTGATAGTTGCATGTAAAAGGTGTGAAAATTTCAGATGTCAGAAGAGCCGCGTCAACTCTCTCTCTATTCAGTCTCTGAGTAATCTCCCTACCGGTGCCCAAAGGCTTTTCTTCGACGGAGAAGACCACTTCGACGCCGAGACTGCCCGCCTGCTTAGTCATCTCCTGCTCGAGCATCTCGGCGCGGTAGCTGACGGCCAGAATCACCTTCGTCACGCCCGCCTTGGCCAGCGCTTCGATCTGATGCATCATCATCGGCTTGTTCGCGAACTCGATCAGCGGCTTGGGCTGCGTCAGCGTCAGCGGACGCAAACGCGTCCCGTACCCACCGACCAGAATCAACGCCTTCATGTCTGGTCGATGCACCATTGACTTTACGTCACGTCGCCGCTTGTCGCCTCAATAGAGAGAGCTTTTGTCAACTATTACCACAATGAAATCATGCATAATTCGCGCTCTACAAAAAAGACTCTTGCAGATAACATAGCGCATCAGATAAGAATATAGATGAATTCGAAGAAAGAAGCAAATAACGTTTTTTGGCAAGAGACATCGTCAAACTGTGCGGTCACACGAATGCCAGCGTGGCAAGATGTGCGCAAGCGCGTTACCACGGTGCGTAGTGCGCACGTACGTGGCGGAGAAGGATAGGAGCCAACCGAACGCTACCCGGTCCAGTAACGATTGCATTCAAATATTACACCTTGCACACATAAACTGCAGCGATCGTATTTTCGTTTGACTTTTTGAGTGCCTTGATTGAAGCCGGCGAATGAATATGCAAGGAGACGGCGGCGTGTCGCACGGTGCACCAGTAGTCACAATCTCGAATTTCCTCAAACCGCCTGTTTTTCAGCAATAAAATGAAAACATAAAAATATAGTTAATATAGCGTTAGATTCCTAACGACGCGATCTATTATTGTATGAAGTCCGATTTTGAATTTAAGCTTACATCGAAAAGCAAAAAGATAAAATCGAAAGCTCCATAGTAAAGGAACCTCGAAGATTACTTGTCAAAAAAGTAACTTAGAAATAATATTGTAGATATCAAAATAAAGAGCTTAAGAAGTTGTATTAATGTATGAAGCCCGATTTTTAATCTAATTAGAAGCTAAAAAGCAAAAGCTGAAAAACATCGTTAACTGAGTATCTGACAACGTGCACGTGCCAGTACAAATCTGGTGCACCGTGTGTCGTCATTTGGCAACTGACAGTCGGTTGGTTGACAGAATTTGGCGGACGCGGAACGGGAAATTTACATAAGGGATGCGTGCGCGCTGAGAATGTTCACCTGCGCAAGCGTTCGTTTTAGATGTTGCTAGCTGAAGGTAGGACAATGGACTGAGCGGCAGCTACGCGATTTGCAGTCAGTAGAGTGAACATGAAGGTCCTGTTATTGCTGGTCGGCGCCTTCGTGCTCCAGGAGGCGAGCGCATTCGCTCCCGGGTTGTATTGCGAGCTGGAAAGCTGCTATGACGGTATTTGTCTCTTTTCGCGACGTTGTTCGCCTGGTTGTAACGAACTTTTGTGTTGCAGTGCTGGGAATTGGAAGAGAAGCAACAAAAGTTTGTGTTTTCTGTCTGGCAGTGTTTGCGAGACGTTGAAATGGACTTGTTCATGTTACGCAATTCTAGAGCGAAATGGCCAAGGAGTACCGCAAGTTGGCGAAGAAGTGGCATCCGGACAGAGCCAGAGGAGATGTAAGTGCACACCGTTGGTATTATTAGTCATAACGCATAAATACTGGTCTTAAGTTGAAAGGCATACGTTTTTTAAATATGCCATATTCTTGGAGGGTTGGTTTGATGCTCGCCTGCTTATGGACAGTAAGTGTAATTCCGTCGAATTTGTTTCTTGCGCCTAAATTAACTTTAGATTACATGCAGGGTAAAGTTAAAAGCATACTCTTGAGTGAAGTTGTCCCTTAACTTTTTACACCTGCCGATTGAAATAGCGTCCCAGGGAAAAACGAAGACATAATAAAAGATCACACGCACTATCACTATTTTCATCCGAGTTGTCGATAATGGAATGTCGATTAAATGTAGAAATCTTTAGGAGGCGAAAAAAGAGGCGGAGATCAAGTTTCGCTTGATAGCGACGGCCTACGAGACGCTCAAGGATGACGAATCGAGGGCCGACTACGATTACATGCTCGACCACCCAGAGGAGCGCTACTATCATTACTATCAGTACTACCGCAGAAGAATGGCGCCCAAAGTCGATATCCGAATAGTGATCGTTGTCACCGTTCTAGTCATTTCCATTATCCAGGTTTGCAAAAAACGCGAGACCTACGAGGTCGAGCGATTATTATCTGTCCTTGCAGCATATAAGTGCATCTCACAAGTTCAAAGAAGCAATCGACTATTTAAGTCGTGAGGCGAAATACCGGAATCAGGCGGAAGAGATGGCCAAAGAAAGGGGGCTGCTCAGTGATGGTGGAGCAAAGGGGAAGGGCAAAAAGAGACGGGACAAGGTACTGTAGATATTTTAAAGCTTATAAACTATGTTCAGCATGGATTTATAGGAAACGGAGAAGGAAGAACGAGAAGCCATAATACGAAGCATCATCGAAGAGAACATTGACATCAAGTCGGTCGCAATAAGTCTTCTCGATATCTCGTTCGCTATCAATCTATTTTAGAGGGGGTTATAAAAGGCCTTCGCTGTGGGACACATTGCTGTGTCAGTTGGTGCTATTGCCGGTTACATTATTCGTTTACATGCGATGGTGGCTCGACTGGACGTGGCGCTACACGATTCAAAGACACGAATACGATGACCAAGCTAAATTGCATCTTATCAGGAAGAATATGAAAATGTCGCAATCGCAGTTCTCGGTACGTATTGATTACGTAAAGGGATAAGAAGGCTGTTGGAAAGTTTGGCTGCGCGTTGCGAGTCGATCGCGAGCTGTTGCCACTACTTCCGGGGTGACCTCTTAAACTTTGGTGTAAAGTATACAAATCTCTTAGCTCTTCCGTTTCTTCGATTTCACAACCTGATCGGCTTCGTATGCGAATGTGTATCGGATGAAATTTCATGGAGGTTTACGGGATAGAGACTCGAGAAAAATGGATTATTTCCAAGGCCATGCTCGTTCCATATTCTATTACACTTGCCTTTCTTACGAAATGAGCTGCTTTTGACGGGCAATTGCCGCGATAGGGTTATTTCGCTGTATTTGATAATGGGAATACTAGAATGAAGTACCTCGGAACCGACTCAGTTTAACGATACAGTGGCCATAATAATCTCACTCCCAGAAATAAGCAAAATTGCATTGCATATGCATTATTTCGTCACTATTGTACAGTGAAAGTCGTTTATACCAGTATTTGAGGGACCGACCAAAATTACCGGTATAAACGAAATACCGCTATAAGCGAATTCCACTGTATACTCGATGCTCTGCTTTCAGAGTTTACCTGATGAGAAGCATGCGGAGTTCCTGCGGGAAGAATTGTGGATTCGGGACCATTTCATTGAATGGAAGCGCGCTAAAGAAGAGGAAGAGAAAGAGAAGCTGGCTCAGTCGGGTCGCTTCAAAAAGTATCGCCGCTACATGAAGAACCAGGGCCCGGGCCAGATCAGTTTCCTTGATGAATGACCACTGCGCACTTGCGCCATCCTCGAGTATTGTGATAGTGATCTGATCACTCGTTCTGTTATGGATAATACTAACTTGCACTAATTTATAGTATGCACATCGATACCACGAAATTCGGTGCGTCCACCTTTGTTGCCAATTATGTGCTGCTTTGTTAAGTATTGAATTTTTTACTTGTTTGAGGCAACATAAAGTTGAGAATCTACTTTTGTCTCACTATTCTCAGAATTTTCGATCGATAAAAGATAACGAATCACACACACGAGTCACGACAATCTCAAAGCGGGACTGATCGTGTTTAGGTACCACTTTTTGCCAAGAATCGTAATTGATTCTTGATTTACGCGTGCGATAATAGAACGAGCTATGAACTTTGATTGATTCACGCAAACCGCTCCAGTCGTTCCTGTTTAAACTGTCGAGTATACATGCGCGCTGAACCAGACACAACATCGTCTGCATCACAGCCAACGCCAATGCCTCAGGTCTGTATTAATCATAGCTTCGTTGTACTACCGCATGCTCTAAAGAGCGTTCCTGAAGCGTTTGCAATGTAATGTGTAATGCGGCATTTCACCAAACCTGTATTTATTCAAGCGGACGGTCAATATCAAAACTTACAGAGAGACTCGAAGGACGAGCTCAAGAGTGGCAATAACGAAATAGAATTACAGGTCAAGCAATACAAAAATGTTCGCCAACCGCGGTTGGGGCGGCAGACGTCCGCGAAACTTCCGCGTGAAAATCGACAAAAACAAGGGTCTCTATAGAGTTGGCGCAATATTCTGATACTTTTATTAGATTTGTGTGTGAGAGGTACGACTGTTCCATAACGTTATTAAGCGATCAATAATCGTATCTCCTTCACACAGCTGCGATAAAAGTATCAGAATCTACCACCTACTTACACCGTCTTGTATCGTGATTTGCACCTTTTGCATTCCGTTTTGTCAACCCGAAATTCACACTGAATGCAAAGATGACGAAAGTGGATGAAAAAGCGACAAATTGGGATGCAACACGGCGTAAGGCAGACCCCAACAACCAGAACGCGTCAGATTTTCGCGAACGGCGGCTACCAACAGCCCAGTGGGACTGTGAACAACCACTTACCATTGGTTGTTGCCCCTTTCACTTCCTACATAGCAACTCAATCCAACAACTTTCATATCGCGCAAAACACGAACACTTATTAGTGACATCAATCGACATGGGACGACGGCCCGTTGATTTCAAGTCCAAGAGAATTAGATTTAGTACGGACGACCAGGCATTCCTAGAATTTTCACAATTTCAAATATGATTGACGTGATTCAGGGATGCGAACTTACCGTAACGTGGCATTGGAGGGGGTAGACCCGCCGGCATACCTAAAGATAAGAAGCGGATGAGTGATAGAACGTCAACTTCGACCACCAAACGAACTCCAACGACTCGGCTAACAACTGCAAATCTCCCCTTTCCCCCACGCCCTCCCGCCAGCCTCCAATCGGAACCTCAAAAGCTTACCGTACACTCTTTGCGACCGACTTGAAGGCGCTGCTGCTCTTTTATCTATAGCTTTATTCAGGCAATCAACACGGGACGTACCTTTCATTAGCCCACCTGTTCAAGGTCGCCCATTCAACAGAGAATGAAAACTGCTCGATCATTTTACGACTAGAGGTAGATGCTGCCCGCGCAGATCCTAGTAGTAACCGGCGTCGAAGAGGAAAAGAGGACTTACCTTGAGGAGGGGGCAGAAAATTCTTGTGGCTACCTGCTGGTGGCGGCAGCAACATCTGCTTGTATTTTGTCATCTGCGCTCGACGCTCTTCCTGAATTGCACAAATTTGTCATTCGAATGCAATGTTAACATTCTGAACTTGAACACATTTCAAGGGAAACATTGATCATTTCGTAGCTCTGGGGGAATGTACCGTTTACTATTTTTATTTACGTCTGAGAACAGTGATTTATAAATAGTTGTTACTCAGCAGCGATTACTGAAGCTAAAACAAGGCTTTTGAGAGCCAAATATTACAAGTTTTTGAAATTAGGTTACCCTCCAATTCAAACCTATCGGTTAACTGCAATATAAATAGGTATGATTTGAAATCACTTAGTCATGCGCAGTTCAATACAATTTCGGTACATTCGGCAGAGTTAGATGAGCCAAAATTTCCCTTCAAGACCATAAAAGCATCAGTGACAACGAGCTATCAGCAGCATTGCTAAGAAGACCGTCGTGTCAGATTCATCACGCGCTTTCTACACAACAAGAAACAAAAGCAGATAGACGAACCAGGGATATGTCTTCGTCGGGATGAACAATTTTGGTCGACGCGCCAACAGCGATGCCCGATTTGGGGGCGCCGGCGGGTTCGCCTTTCGCCGCATCTTGACCGGCCGGAGCAGCGCCACTGTAGGCGGGGAAGGTGGCGGGCGGAGGGGCGATAGAAGGGGTGGGAAGTGCGGGAGGCGCACCCGACGGCTGAAACAGTTATGTTGATGAAAATGAATGAAAAGTATAGTCAAGATTTTTCGATCAGTAACAAGAAATCGAGGCAGGCACTATATTTGGCAAAGATAAGACCGCTTTTCTATGCAGAAACATCGTTTTTCACAGAGAATAGCTGTCGTTTCTTGCTCTTTCATGAGTAAATTGATAGAAAGAAGCGCTGTGAACTTTCGACGCAATTTCTCTTATTGAATATAAGATTTCTTGTTACTAATCAGCATATTTTGACTGTAGAATAAGTTTACAAGTCGAGGCGGTGCGACGTAGGGCGAAGCGACTGGCGCCGAGTTTGGCGGCAGTGGCACCGACGAAGGACCCTGCGGAGGCGGCGGCATGCGAGGTGGCATCGACGGCGGCATCATTGGCATCATTCCAGGATATCCCGGAGGCACTGTAAAGAGTTCAACATATAAAGCTGAACTCGAGTGTTTAACGAATTCCGACGTACTCATTCCCATTGGAAAGCCTGGCATCATCGGCATCATCCCCATCGGCGGAAATCCCATCGGAGGCATGGGCGGCGGTGCGTCTGTTCGCGCCATTTTGTTGCTCGGCTCGCCTTCCACTGAAATTGCGGTCATATTTCATTCATGAATGAGTTAATGTGGAAATCGTAAGCTAACAAAGATATGCTTTCGGTTTGTTTGGGTCTGGCGTTCAACTGTGAAGCCGGTATCACAACCGCGCGTTGATGTTGCGATTATCAACATTTTAGTAAAGAGCAATAATCGCGTTTGTGATATTCGAGCAAGAATCTTATGCGACCTCTAAAAAGTCGGCAATTTTGAAAAGGCATGTATAGATTCTTATCTCAATGCAACAGACAAAGTCATCTCCTCAAGCTTTTGTTAAGGATCGATCGTAGAGAATACAATATATCCAGCATTAATACAGAACTCTGGGATCCGATCAAAAGCTGCACTTATCGAAATTATGCAATTTAAGAGCAAGGTGCGAACCTTTTCCTTGCACCGCGTCTGCTGGAATGCCTTCCATGCCGTACACTTCGATATCGAGCGAATCGCGTCCAGGCAGTGCTGCTGGTATTTTATCTATCGTTTCCTTGTGTACCTATATTACAAATTATGTTATACTCATTTGCAATGTGTCGATAGAGCATTCTTGCCTGCATGCAATGAATGGCCAAGCCGGGGCCCGTAAATAGCTTCTTGTGACATATGTGACACTTGAAGTGCTTTGCTTTCTGGTGCTGAATCAGAATTTTCTCGTCGTCGAATTCGCGATTGCAGTACCTGCAAAATAATCAATGACGCTTTCAACGCCTCTTGGCTAGCGATAAACAAGAACACCTACCAGCACCAAGGGCGGGCGACCTTCTTCTTCTTGCGTCCCATATTTGGCAAAGGATATTGTAAAAGTACCAGATAAAGCGACAATACACAATTGAAAATACTCTCCTCCGAAAGAAATAGCAACAAACGTCAGTGTTGTGCCCTAAAAATGGACACAACAGTGCGATGATCGAGTTGGACCGCTGGTTTGGATAGACGCCAGGCAATATAATAGTACGGTATTACCACGGCAATCTTGGCGCGTTTCAGCGTCATATTCACTGACGTAGGTTAGCTGTGAGTGTGAGCGATAGCTGCAAATAATACTCTATGTAAACCTTTAGCTTCAGGACAAGCGAATATTGAAAATCGAGTCGTGGCAAAAAAAGTTGAAAGCGCGTTGACTGAGGGCGAGCGAGTCGATTGTTCGGGTCGACTATTGGTCTCTTTAGCTAGCTAGTTTCGCTCTATTCCAAATGCCATCAATCAACTTTGCTCGCTGAAAGTTGTTAGTAAACTTTGATTGATAAGACTTTCTCGTGTTGGTAGAAAGTCTAAATGAACGCAAAGAAGCGAGCAGATGACAAGAAACTCCTAAATTAAATAGTCAATATCCATTCTTCACTGCTTGCAAGCATGGGATCGCGGTGAGTTGCATTCCTTTCAGTCTATGTTTAACATCGTAGAGGCCGATGTGAAGTTCACATTGATCTCGTTTTCTAATGTTTTTGTCGTTAATACACCAAAGAGGCTGAAAACTTGTGAATCTTTTTTTGAGTACTGAGTATTTTTCAAAGAATAATTCCGCAATTATATCGCAGATGAACAGAAGAACTGCTTAGCACTTACCGCTTAACATTTTTAAACTTTCATTCGAAATGACAATATTATCTTCACTGTTGATCGAAAGGCGTCTCTTATCTGAATCTTTCGTTAGGTATTCGGTCATGATAGAAAATTAACGAAAAATGTCGCATCACTTCCGTCGAGAGGTGGCGATGGAAGGGTACCGGTCATCGTACGAGGAGCCCATGTTGTGGCCGCCGCCAAGCATGGACGAGCGCGAACAATCGTCAAACCAGTTGAGTACTTCTGGCACGTGTTTAATATGAATAATTGTCAACAATGACTTGTTTAGCTGTGATAGCGAGCGAGGATCCTCTTCTCGTCATACTACTCGCGCGGATAACCGCGAAGATCTGATAGCTCTCGGTCTCGGTGAGATTCTGTCCTTTTTAAATGTAGTGAATAAACGCATTGATATCCATCGCTCAGATGTGAACCAAGACGACGACTTGGGCGAACTTCTCTCTCAGCTATCAAAGTACTCTGGGGACTTTCACCACGACGAATCGGAGTCGATTTCATCATTAACGAACGGCGGAAGGCAGCAGCAGCAACAATCTCGCTGCGCTCAAACGCCGACAAAGAAGTCGGCGGCGTTGGAACCGCTGGCGGTTTCTCGCACCCACAACGCGTCTGTTTCATCGCGAGCCGCTTCGCTGATGGACGACGAATCGCCGCTCATCGAAGAGGGCGAGTTGCGGGCGATTCTCGAGCAGTTGTCGTCGAAAGGCGTCGATCTCGAGCGCTCACTGCATGATCCGGTCGGTCGTCAGCGCTTGTTGCAGTCGATCATGGAACAGAAGCAGCAGCAGCAGCAGTGGAAGAAGTCGTCTGAATCGATTGGAGGTGCACGCGACGGTCCTCTAGCGAATTTCCTGCCATGCGAACGTCCAACTATTACTACCGACACGCCGGTGTTCCAGCCGCCGCCACCGCCCGCCGGCGATCGGGCGTGGTACGAGGCGATGCGCGTGTTCGAGGAGCAGCTCGAGGTAGGTGACCTAGTCGGGCTAATTGCAGAGAGGTATGCAATACAAGCGCCCAACATCAGTGGGGCAATTCAGCCTCCCCGCGAGTATATACGCAAACGGGACGCTAGATTAGCTTAAAATGCTATATTTTGTATGGTAATATACGATATATGCCAAACTGTCCCACCGGCGTTAGGAATTGAATCGCGTACCTCTCCGCAATTAGCCTGACTACAGGTGACCGCCGGCCGAGTAGAGCGAATGAGCAATGAGGCCGTATTTTAGCGCACTCGGGGTGTTTCCCCATCCGCCCGCAAGCGCGAGCGAACTTTGTCGAATTCGAGCGGCGAATCGCGCGGAAAGCGTCGGCGCAGTAAGCACGATGCGAAGGCGAAGAAAAAGAAGAAGGAGAAAGAGAAGGAAGACAGGCTGGAACGGAAGAAGCTGAAGGAGGCGGCGGAGGAAGCGAAGAAGTTGCTGCAGCGGCGCAAAGCGGAAGAGAAGGCGCTCACACATCAGGTCGCTACTGATCATCTCAATTTTAATTCTAATTGGACGCTCTTTTTTTTCTTTTTTTGCAGATTTCCGAACTCAATGGCAAGAAAGAACTCTTGATGAAGCGGTCCGATTTGTTGAAAGAAGAGCTCGGTCGTCTCCAGCGCCAATATGATGAACTATGCCGGAAAATGCAACGCGTGAAAGAAGGTCACAGGGCGTCGCTGCTGCAAGAAAACTTGCGCCTTCAGGTGCGCGGTTCATTTTTTTAACCTCCGATTGGGATAAATTGATATGAGTGATAATTTTGCAGGCGGAAATAGAAAAGCAACTGGCAGGTATCACCGATACTGTAACGGAGATGAACAAGGTCCTGTCGAACGCCGCCGCACGCTTGAACAAACTGAAAAAGCAGTTGGAACAAAGCGAGAAGGTTCCGTTTCAAGTAGCTTCATTTTTTATAGTTTGCGTTGTTGTCATTGATGGGAAATTGAGCGCGATATGCGTGCAAAAAATAATCAATAACTCTATCCTTCCTATACGATTAAGTGTGGCAAGTTTGAATGAGGCGCTTGGATTGATTTTCGCGTGAAATACATTATAAAGTTATCTTTCGTAAATGCACGTTTTCTGAGAAGAATGCTATAAATACGCGCGCTGCACTGCCAAAACGATCACTTTATTGTGCAAAACTGGTGCCGTTAATGTCATTTCGCTAACTATATATGCTTATTTCAGGAAAAGTCATCCAACAAACCATCGGCATTAAAGGAGAAAGCGAATACTCCTGCAGAGACAAAATCGTCTACTGATGAGAAGCCGGGAGGCCCCGTTTGGTACGAATACTTTGACGCCGGCTCTCATTGGTGCAAAGTTTGCAATGTGATCTTCGCTTCGCTGTTCGACATGCTCGCTCATATTCACACTGTCGCCCACAAAGCGGTTAGTCGTTCGAGTCATTGTCTTTGAAGGGTGTGATAGGCGTCGAAAATGTTTGAAAAATATGCCGGGCTTTTCTCAGTACTTATTCCTCAGTTGATTATTTCGTTTAAATGACAAATTCCCACCCTAGAGACAGATTACTGGAAAGGCTCTGCTTGTCATCGCTCCCTCTAACATCGATAATCTGTCTCTCCAGTGGGAACGTCGTATTAAATGGATAATAAAAGCCATTTAGAAGGCGAGCAGTCGATAAAACGGACACAATTTTGTTAAGCAAAGTGAGAGTATTCAAAGCGCATTATTAATAAGTTTTGACAAATCTCGCTTGTACCTCGTAAATCGTCCATCAATACAGTGAAATTCACTTATACCGGTAATTGCGAGACCGGCCAAAATTACCGGTATAAGCGAAATACCGATGTAAGTGAATTCCTCTGTAATCGACATTTTAATGACTCGCGCTTCATTTTTAGAAACTGGACGTGAAGGAGGCGCCGTGGATGCCCGAAAGAGTGCGAGATCCGTCGAGACGTCCGCTGCCGCCGGTCGGCGCGCAGACGCGCGTCATCCCTATCAAAGGTATTCAACATACCGAGCTTGCGTGGATAGTCAGTTGAACCAACCTGTCATGCGCAGGAGTGGAGTTTCTCGTGCCCACCAACGCCTTCTATTGCGCGCTATGCCGAGAGTTTGCCGGAGATCCCGCCTGCGCAGAAGACCATCTGAAGAGCGAAATGCATCGGATCAACTATGAGGTGAGCTGTATAGTCAAGATTTTTCAATTAGTAACATGAAATCTCGCCAGGCATCGTAGTTGACCATGGTGAGCTCGCTTTTCGGTGCTTGAACACCGTTTTTCATCAAGAACGATAGTCGTTTCTTGCTTTTCACGTGCATAAATTGATAGAAAGAAGTGTTATGGAATTTCGAAGCAGCTTGCCTTTTTCAGCTTAACTTTTCTTGCTACTGAGCGAGTAGTTTTGACTATACAATGGAGATGTTTCCGTTGACGTGTTAACGCGTCTTTTGCAGCGCTTGAAGGCCGAACACCCGCTATACGAACGAACGTACAATATGGACAAGGCCGCTAGCATGACGAAGCGAACGCTTATGGCTGCTGCGAACGCGCCGAAGCAGGAAGCGCTCGAAGAAGGACTGCATTTGGTGCAGCGCAGCATGATGGCGAACATGAAGCCTAACGCCCACGCTTTCTCCCTCACGCTGCCCCGCTTCGACAAGTTGCAAATGAAAAACACCCATCCCAACGCAATCAACAAGGCCCCACTGACCGATCAGAAATTACCGCCGAATACCACACAGTTGACAGAGAAGATGCTGATTCCGCGACACATGGCGGAGAAAGCGCTTCTTCAGCAGAAGTTCCGTACAATTCCGCTCGCCGACGCCGCGCCCAAACGCTCGCACTCGCCGAAACCCGCTCGACCACCGGTCAGTGCTCTTTTAACTCTTGTCGTGCTATAAGATATGTTCTTTTCATTTTTCAGAATCAGTTCCTTCACAATCGTTCGCGATCGCCCAGTGCTAGTCGGAATCGCCGACGCCGCATCAGTCGCAGTGGCTCGCCGCCACCCCATCAGCAGCGACGACTTCACGAACGGTCGCGAAGCAGAGAACGTCGACTTCCTTCGTCACCACCCAGGTCGACATTTGTCGATAAGCCTCGCACTCGGACCATCGCAATTAACTCTTCTGCACCAGCGACGAAGACGAAACCTCCTGGCGTTAAATCGGAAACAGATACGGTTTGTTTTTCTGCTTTTGTGGGGTTGTGGATCATGTTGGTTCAACTGTGTCCCGTTTAGTGGGCGCAATGGAAGAATCGACAGTATCAAGACCACGCGAATAAAGAAGCTAAAGCGCTGATCTTTAAGTGCAACAAGCAGAAGCCGCGGAGTGCGACGAAGGGATCGCTTGTTGCCAAAAAGTCAACCCCCATCGCTCCGGCCGAGTTTATAGCGAGTTTCTGCTCAAAAGAATCGTCCGATGACCAAAAGGGCGGCAAAGATGAAACTTCGCGCAAACTGCCGTCGACTATGCTCAATAACGCCGATGTGCATAGCGATGAGCCTGCTCTTTCGTACGGTCCGGCGTTGCCGACTAACCTCGCGCCTACTTGTGATGATACTGGTAATGCTAACAATGCTGATGCAAAAGGTAGTGGTGACGCAGGAGGAGAAATATGCAATCTGGTCAGCAATATCGTTAGCCAAGTCGATCTCAAGGACGTCGTCAACTAATGTATCTAATCGCTATTCTATGTTATCGTTTCGTTGCTTTCTGACGAAATAGAGGGCTGATTATTTCTTTTAGGTCTGTGCTTTTTTGCTTTCGAATCTCAATAATGGTGCTTCAAATTCGAGCTTCGAGTCTCACTTTTTACTGGTGCTGTTGTGATTCACGAGTATTTGTTGGATCTCCGATATGTGATGCAGAATTTGTTCATTTTCCGTTCAATAATGTTGATGCTGTCTCGGACAAATGATAAAAATTATTCTTTTGCTGAAGAATAGGCTCATCTGTGTTCTTTGACCGAGTTCTTGAATCTCGGCGCCGGAAACTGCGTATCTTCAGCTCAATCTCTCATTCGGTACTTAATTTACTAATCTCCTGAAGGGCGACTTAGAAAAGCTCTTCAGTTCTTTATCATACAGTGTAATTCACTTATACCGGTATTTGAGGGACCGATCTAAATTACCGGTATAAGCGAACTTATTTGTATGGAATAGTACATTTTGGGACCGACAATCTTGACCGGTATAAGTGAAATACCGGTATAACCGAAACCGCTATAAGTGAATTCCATTGTATACGCTTTAACTCTTGTTTATGCTTTTTCAGTAAGCGCACGGATCGATTTTTCAAGCGCCGTGAGAAAAAGAAAGCAAAATGTCGCACACAATTCTGCTGGTTCAGCCGACGCCGCGTCCCGAGTCACGCACTTGGTCCGACTACGAAACTGTCAACGAATGCATGGAGGGCATCTGCAAGATATTCGAGGAGCACCTCAAGAAGCAGAACCCCAGCTCGGCATCGATCACCTACGACGTCTCGCAGCTCTTCGACTTCATCGACCGCCTCTCCGACCTCTCCTGCCTCGTCTACCACAAGTCCACCAGCACCTACGGCCCCCACAACAAGGACTGGATCAAGGAGCAGATCTACATCCTGCTCCGCCGTCAAGCCGGAAAGTAGTGATCGGCCATTGATCCTCCTAATTGTCTACTGTATCTCTGTTTCCTCTCTGAAATACGTCTTGTCAATGTAACCTCTCGAGTATTAAAGCCAAAAAAGAGCGTCAGTTTAGTGCTTGTGAGGTAAAGCTTGAGTGTAACTCATGACACTGATAATCACACGTATCGCGCGAATGGGAATGGAGACGAATCTTGATCGCGCGAGAGGTCAAAATGGATACTGATTTTGTCGCAATGCGACGAGATGAAGATGATCTTGGGAGAGCGTTCATTAACGGAGCTTCGTCTTGACTTACGGCAGGCTCCTCCACTGCAGCTTCGACTTATCATGCATCTCCTTCATGATGTCGATTGTGTCGGACGCTGCTTCACGGCGGGCCTGAGATGGCCACCACCACCCGCTAGTGTAGGCTGCGTTGCGCTCGACGAGCCCTGATGGTCCCCCGTCACTCGCAGTGCCCGCGTGATCAGTCGGCTCGCTTGTTGCTTTGACGATATTTAGCTAGTTTCTGGTTGACCTCGAAGCCGACATCGTCACGTCCATTACTTATTACCGTGTTGTTCGATCGATCAATGAGAAGCTGGAAAAACCAGCTGGGCTGTTCGACGGTCTACTAGCTGTTAAAGACTGACTGCAGGCGCAAATTAAGCAAGATAAATTTTTTAAGGAAAAAACTTCAATACATGAAAACTGCAACAGTATAGGACATTGCTATTATATTCGAAATGGTGACTTTATTCGAACAATAGATGATCGTTTCATAGGCGAGGCCGAGAAGGAAGGACGGACGTTATTCTTTCGAGCCGACGCTCGCTGCGCAGTATGTCTGGGAATTTCTCTCAGCAGA
>NIUQ01001254.1:0-32849 GCA_002796945.1 Plectus sambesii | reverse complement strand
TACCTCTCATAAAACTCTTGTAACTCCCTTCAAACTTATCCGTTCGAGCTGAACATGGTGCCAAACAAAATCCTAGTTTTCTGTGAATCGAACAAAACAAGAAACAAGCAAATTGGACAAGTTTAACAAAAGTTATTCAAAAAACAAATGGGTCAGATTAAATTGGCTCACCCTGTAGTAACATTTTTTCACATTTTAAAGCGCAAACTTTAAAACAAGTACTATACGATAAAAATATTTGATTTCCTGCAGCACCTTACCGCAAATTAGTCGTTTTCCTTGCGACTGGACTACGCATTCAGTATGTCCGCAGTTTTTGTTTCAGAACAGAACTTAGCAGGCAATGCCTATCTGAGATCAAAGCAGGCTCTCAGATAAATCTCAGAAAGGGAAGCTTGATTGCAATCAATAGGGTGTTTAGAAAATTTTGATTGTTTCAAAAAACAGATCATAGTCCCATCTTGAAAATTTGTTAATATGTAACGTGGAAGAGGATGATAGATATGTGTACGTTCATAAATTATATAACTTATAGTACGATTATTTATTCTTTTTTTTTTTTTTTTTTTTTTTTTTCTTTTTTCCTCTTTCGCATTTATTTTTTTTTTTTTTTTTTTTTTCTTGAGCCTTTGTACCGCTTACGCAGTGTCGGCTTGTTGCTGGTATTTTGGAAACCCGCCAGTAAGATTGCGACTGTAGAACATCCGGTCGGCCGTCGCATGCCTGTCACCGGTAAGGTGGCTATGTGGAAACCACCGCAGCATAGCTGCTACCAATTCCCCGACCCACGTAGGGATGAGCACCTTGGTTGGGTGAGGGGCCGCCCTCAGCGGTAATTGAACCCGCGTCCTCGAGATTAGTGAGTGATGAGTGATGGTGTTTTAGACCACTACACCAATCGGCCCAGCACGATTATTTATTCTCGATCCTAAAAATAAAGAACTATGACATTCTAGCTGAAACTAAGGCGGCACTTCAAAACGACACCGCAAATGCTATCGAAAATGTTCTTATACCGAAGCTTACGGAGCTCAATATAACAGTTGAAGAATTGCGCCAAAAAATTCTTCATCAACTCAACAGCGACGCTCAGCTTACGTTTCGCTTTTTTGATTCGAATAAGAGCACTGTAATTAACAACTTACGAGCCGCAGCTTTCGGTTTCTGGACCTACTGTATGCACATTCCTCTTGAGAATTTCGAATTTACAAGCGAAAAAGATTACGCCGAGATTGTTATAGAGAATAACAAAACATTATATGAAGTAAAACGTTCCGATTCAATCATATTTACATTTGATGCAACGTTCGATGCTCTTGATTCTTTGATGTCATTGCATGACGCAGAAAACAGAGAGCAAACCAAGGTCGGGTCTATTTTTGAAATGGATATCGGCCAATCGAAAAGCTTTTCCTTGCGAATCAATTACAAAATGGCCTTAGAGCCGGATTCAGATAAATGCGCCACCGTCAAGAGTGAGGAAGAATGGGTTATGCTACATCGTATCAAGTACATTGAGGAATTGTGTAACTGCTCACCAACCAGCTGGCCAGAGCTGTTACCTGCAACAAGTAGAATGTGTACGTTGGAAGAATATAAAACATGTCTGAAATTTAATGAAAGCAGTTGGTTTTATAACAAAACATTATGGAGTAATACATCGGGTGTGCCGTGCGAAAAGGCTGAAATGGATTATACAGAGAACAATATTATTGATGACGAAACTAGCATGGTAAATACTTCGATATCGCGTATACGATTTCGCGTTGAAGACTTTGTGTATCTGACGATCAAAGAAGAACTGGAAATGACTTTTGTGGATTTCGCCGTTGCCTTTGGCGGCACGTTAGGCATTGTACTTGGCCTCGACTTTCGGTTCATCGCTTGGCTTATTTTCATGCCTCCATTTGTCCTAATAAGTTACCTCTTCAGAAAATTACTCTACAAAAAAGCATTCTTTTTGAAGCCAATGAAAAATACAAAACTAAAAACTGCGCTTAATGCTAAATTTGTGCGTCTGATAGCAGATGTTTTGGAACTAGACCTTTCAGATATTCTTAAACTAAATAAGTCTGCATTCATTAAAAATTTGTTCAAAAACGCATATTGGTTAATTTATTATACAGCCGGAGGAATATTAACTTTCCTGTTGTTCAAAGCTGTATTCATTGACTATATGCGCAATAACAATGCTAAAGTGATATTCGAACCAAAGACCAACGTGTCCATTTCACTCCCTTCACCAACGATCTGCTTGCCTTTTGTCTCTTTGAAAATCGATTATGATCATGGACAAAGCTATATTATTTCCACGAATTTTGTTCAAAACTACTTATCAGGCAAAACAAAGACAGAATTATTAGAAGATAAATGGAATCCTGCATTTATCAACTATGTGCACTCTTATATAGTGGAATATGGAAAATTTGAATGGTTTTCTTCCGATGACTTACCAAAAAATATGGATCATTCTGCATTCTTCGATATTTTGGATAACATGGTAAATGTAATGGACATAACTTTTGAAGAACTGAGAGAAAAATTTGGAAGGGAATTAACAAAAATGTATCAGCTGAACATAACCTACTATGCAAGTATCTCGAATGAAACTACAGAAAGTCTAAATACTTCCGTAGTATTTGTTGAAGAATCGAAAATTTGTTACAAACCATTGATGAAGTCGCTGTCATTTAATTCTTCTTCAAATTTTTTAAAAATTACTGCAAATGGAACGCTAATGCACAAGTCTGACGAATATTTTGATAATTGGGCACCAATTACTATAGATTTAAATGGCAGGAACACGAACAATAAAGGAGCGACTATTCTTGACGCGACAGTGCTGGGCAATTTTGGTGAAAACACGACCATATCTCTTGAGATCGAAACTATTATTAAAGCCTATCCCATAGTTGGCGGGGAAATTGTCTGCTCGAACCTTCTTTCACTTCCCCAGTGTCGAAGCTCTTGCATTGCTCAAACAATTCAAAATACCTGT
This sequence comes from Plectus sambesii, assembly GCA_002796945.1. NCBI lineage: Eukaryota > Metazoa > Nematoda > Chromadorea > Plectida > Plectidae > Plectus > Plectus sambesii. The sequence goes on along the minus strand of NIUQ01001254.1, from coordinate 29,851 downwards.
AAATGCTTACCGCGCACAATAACTTTGACGACATCATCTTACGAAAATGCCCAGTACTGTACTCTCGCTGACTACAAGCAATGCAGTTTATCTTTTCGAAGCGACACATTCGCTTGTTTTGATGGCTGCCTTGAGCCATGCGAGAGAATAAGATTCAGTCACAGGAGTCCTATTACTACATCAAATTTGAATGTGGAAAGTATCAATCTTGTAGAAGTTAACCTAAAGATTAGATCATTCAAATATCAGTACATGGAAGAACAGTTAACATATACCATTGAAGAATTTATTGGAGAGATTGGTGGCGCGCTTGGTTTATTTCTCGGCCTGAGCGTTCTCATGTTTATCGAATTCTTTTATGCGCTATTGAACATTTTTGTGATGAAGAAGTGGGCGCAGGTTCAACCCATGCCAGAACTGAATGACGATATCGTCGAAACGTCGCTTTAACTCATATTTGACTACCGGGTTTTTCCGATTAGAAGCCCCCCCATATACAAGCCCCACTGTGCTTCTATTCGGTTTGACTTTCCAAATAGAAGCCCCGGGCTTATATTCGGAGCCGAAAAATGATCACCATGAATGCATGGAATGAAGTTATTTTAAATGTATTTTACATGTAAATACCGCATTCTCTCATAGAATTTGCAAAAATTATATAGATCTTCCATTAATTGAGTGTTAGATTAATTAAGAAGATGAAAAAACGACGCAAAATGCAAGTATGGCTGGTACTGCAAAAAGCGTTATGTAATTGAATTTTCCAAATAGAAGCCCGGGGCTTCTATTTGGGGACAAAGTAGAGACGCGAAAAGTGCCAATTCTTATTACAAGCCCCGGGGCTTATACTCGGAAAAACCCGGTACTGAGCATTATCGGAACATTAGAACGTGATATTGCGTTTGCATGAATATTTGTCAAAGTCTGCGCATCTTTATGTTTATATTTTGACTTGATGTATCGCGATAATTTGTGGGACTTATTTACATTTCGTCATAGAGATCATTATTGTGTCAGCTTAGTGGCTACCATATTTAAATTTATTCTGAATCTGTTTTATCAGAAAGCTATAACAAATAATTGTGTCACGGGATGTGATCGGTTACGTGAGCTCAACTAAACTGCGGCCATTCGTCCTTCTCTTTTCATAAGCGTCATTAGCAAATCACAGTAATCGGTGGCGCCTGTAGTGCGGGAAATGTGGTTGCGCGGAGACCCACTAAGGCAAAAGCAGGCAACCAGTAGTGTTTCGCAACTTACAACACCCAATTGTGCCTACCGTACAATTGGCGACGTACTGTGTGTAAACGCAAATCCCACGACCTTCGACAGCATAACTTTTTCTCTACAAGAACATCTTTGAAGAATACCCCGTCATGACACAGACGCCATCAAGCGTCATAGTTCCACGACCCATGAAACTGCACAAGTTCTTTGTCTGTGGTTGCGTTGATTTTATAGTACGCTACCAAAGCGTCAATGTCACAGTACACCATACAACGTAATACATCAATCGAATGTATGTCGAAAAGGAGTCACGAACAAATGAAACTACGCCGCAACTATTAGGATTCACAAGCTTCGTTCAGCCACTCCACGTCGTCCTGCAGCGCTTTTATCGAACTAACCAGCATCTCCACGTTATCCTGGCTGAAAATAACAAAAAACGATTAATACAAATTTCATATTCATAAAAACGATTTCGTAAAAATAATGTAAATGTGAAATGTAGAAATAAAATTTAAGTTTTGCTTCCTCATCACAGGTTTGTAAATAAGTTTGTTATGGCAATAAACATATATAATTACACTATTACAGTTAACATTACTTTATAGAACTGGTCCCTGACAACAACTACGCTTTTGGTACTGTAGCAGCCATTTAAACGAAGTTATACGATGCTTATTCGGCGGCATAAGAAACGTGTTGATAAGCATATAATGGTGACAACTATATATATTGTCAAAATACTTCAATAGCAGGGAAATATCATTGCAATCATTCTATCAAATTTAATTACTCGATATTATTATAATAAATAGTCGAACCTTTTCTCCAGCATCAGGTTGCGGGGCGTTGTTGGCTCTCGCTTGCTTCCCTCTCTTACTTTCCGCAAGGTAGTCGTTTCTGATGACAACTGAAACATCGTTCAAAGTCAGCCTTTCCGAAATCATGTTCATAATAATTCGTTTAACGTTTATTTTTGGTAGAATTAATAAGGCGATCAAAAAATTGAGAAAGTATTGACTAGAATTTGCTTTCAGTGCGTTATGCATGTTAATGCAACTCAGAAGCGCATATAATATCCAAAACTGGATCATCATATTCATCAGAAAGTAAGACAAGAAAATGGAATAAGAGCTTAAAAAATTTAAACTGTTCAGAACGTCATAGCATTAATAATAATTTAAATAAATATAATGTAAAAAACAGAGTGATGGTTCCGACCTGTTTAAGAGAGGCGTTCATTTGGTCGGCTTCGATCTGCATTCGTTCAAGAGATCGGAGCATTTCCTGCTCGGCGAGTGACAGTGGACCGCGCTGCCTGTTGATACGATCGACCGCCTGAAAGCCATTACTTCATCTCTTCTTGCTAACTGCACCAATGAAAGCATTTCTTCTATGACTACTGAATACTGTTATAAATATAACATGGCGACGATCTTTAACTTCTTTGTGTAGCGAGCAATTTTGGCTAAAGTCTCAACGGGAGGACAATAATCAACTCGTGATACGAATGAGAGTAGTTGACAGTTAATAACTTACTATTATGTAAAATACTAAATTGACTAATTCACAAGATCGCCCACTGTGTCCTATATTACGTCAGCACATCATTTAATTATCATCAAACTGCTCGATAACTAACGAAATGCTTCGATACCAGTTGCATCCAATGTACACAGCATTCAAGTAGCAATTTCAATCGTAACAACTCACTCATTGCTCTGCACAAATAGCATATCACAACGCTCAATCTAGACGATCGCCCTCAAACTCAAAGAAGAAGACAAAACTCCTTAGTTGCACCAAGACCGTTTAACCCCAAAAGCAAAGTCTAAAAATCAAACCATTTGCAATTGCGAGTCGAGCTTCTGTTGCTGAGCAAGCAGGGCGCGAGTCTTCTGCTTCAGCGCCGCCGCTTGATCAATCACCGTCCCGCAACGACTATCAACATCTGCCATCTGCGTCCGCTGTTGATTGCGCTGTTTCCCCAACGTCTTCGCTCTGAAATAAACGCAAATTCGCAATAACAAGACTACATTTTGTCGCAAAACTAACCGTTGATCGAGAAAGTCTTTCGCTGCCTTCTGCTTTGATAGTCGCTCGTTCAGCGTTTGAACCACCCGCAAAAACACCTCGGCGCTCTGTTGCTCCGACAGCATTTCTGATGATCTACAAGCAGAAAAATGTTCATGGAGACAAACGAACATAAGGCTTTGACAGAATGTTTTGTGAACAATTTACATTAACAATGCATCGCAATTACATTACGTAATGTAAAAAATCGCAAAATTTATAGGCTCAGCGCAGCTTAATGCTGCCAGGTTAGTGAAACTGTATGAACAGTGCAACTACTGGAAAAACGTCAACAAAATCGAGTACTACTTAATCAAGCGATAAAATTAGGAATTTTCTGTTCAGTGACAAGGGTTTCAATGCGCTTACAAAATAATGCATATCCCATTTCCTTTCACGCTGTGCAAATTTCTGTACTATACTCGATGTGTTGCGCGAGAAAAGACAAGAAAGTAGAAAGAGCCATTGATAAGCGAGAGAAAAATAAACGAAAAAAACCAGTTAAAACGTGAAAGCCGATAATACGAAAAGCATACCGAAAAACGGGCATGGTACTGTGCCGAGCAAGAATGCGCTGTACTTCCTCCATTGTTTCAGGTTGGCCTCTAGAGTACGGTAGACCGTCTGAGGTCTTCGACTGTAGAAACGAGTATCCGGTGCCGGCCATTTTGCTAAAATTTAAACCGAAGTTTTAATCTGCATTCTAATTAAAACTCAGTAAATCACGCATTGCGTATTTTGAACTTTTGCTATAAACAATTTAAATGCTTTAGATTTATTTCACGCTCAATAGCAAATATTGTTTATAGCGGGTAGGTTCGACCGAATCGGAATTTTCGGTCCCTTACGTTTTTTAGAGGGCAAAAATCATTCATACCGAACAAAAATCTTCCGGTCCCTTATATACCGGTATGAACAATATATAGTGTACAACATTTTAGAATTTGATTCGAGGAGACCCCGAAATCGAACCTTTCCCTAATCGAAAGCCCGACTTTAGTTGGTCATATTCAAATTTAAGCTAGGATTACGAAATCCCAAAATCTAGCCTCCTCCAGAAGCTCCAAAACTCCGCTCTCAACTTCCAAATGCAATCCTCCTAAACTTGAACTAAAGGAGCAATCAATATGGAGACCGACTCGATGGAATCGACGAATACGGCGCCGGTGGACATCGAGGCGACGAGAAGAGCGTCGGGGCTGCCGCGCCATTTGAAAACAGCTGCGGAAGAGATGAACTCCGTCGAGGCGGTCGACTCGTTCAACTGCGAGCACAGGCGGTACTCCACGGCCGACCGGCGGTCAGTTATCTGCGACGTTTTGGAGTCGGCGATGTCGCGTGTCCAACTGCTCACGTCCACTGTGTGCACTCCGCCCGGGCTTTGTGCCAAATATCGCGAGGTACAGGAGGAATCTGAAAGAAATGCGGAGTATTTTTGTTCTCTATCCCTGTCCCTGTTCGTTAGGGTAATTTTGGAAATGTAATATTTAGAAATTTAATGACATTTTCTCAAGGGAACAAATTTTTTGCATTCCTTCGAAAAAATTACATTTTGGATACTTTGAAACGCCACGGTACGATCGCTTAATCAATCCATGAGACGAGCAAATTATCAAGCAGAAGCCGTCAGGTTGAGTTGTTATCGATTGATCATTGCGAAACAAACCTTTGACGAGCAAAAGCGGTACGTTGGCGGAGTATGGCGTCTGCTCGCCGCTACGCAGATCGATTCGGCTCAATTTCAGCTCCAATTCGACGCAATCATAAACGAACAGCTCATAGTCGCCATTCGCCGTCGATGCCAGCTCCTGAAATATTGATAATTTACGATCGTAATTTATCATTTGATCTTGAACATTTCAAGATTTTTCTGATTAGATTGGCTGGTTTTTCTCGATGAAATTCGAGCGAAATAATGGAATCGGAACATTGTGGGAAGAGGATGTAAGATAATTAGCGCATTCTAGACTGAGATCGACCTATTAAATAGTTGAAAGGCAATAGGACATTCCGTCATCGAAACCGGTTTATTTGATGAAACGGCTCTTCCGAGATCAGCCCAATTATTGCACCTCCAGAATTAATCAGAAGCTTTTCCAACGCGCAATTCAAGAAAATTTCTCCAAACAAACTTATCGATTATTGCAGCGGATATAGTCAATTTTATGATTTCAGAAATCCACTCAGAGTAAAGGATCGCGAGAGAGCAACTCGTAGCTACCAAATAAACTCGCCTCATCGGCGGCTTCGACAATGACGCAGTGATAAAGCAGGCCGGTGGTGGTGCAGACGCACAGCAGAGGCACCGCGGCGTCGGCGAGACAGAGCAGATCGCACGCGTCTACCCCATAGTTATCTTCAGCAGGTGGGCTCATTCTGATCGGACCGAACGGCTCGAAAGCGCTGAAATCGTCCACGCATTGCTTTGATTTTTAGTTCGCCACATGTGAATGGATATATTCTCAAAATATTTTGGTAAATAATACGAAATCTTGCTGGGCATCGTAGTTGACAACGCTGAGCTAGCTTTTCGGTACTTGAACACCGTTTTTCACTGAGGATGATAGTCATATATTGGTTCCTACGTGCATAAATTGATGGAATGAAGCGCGATCGACTTTCGATCAGTTAAATTAATTCAACCTATTATTTTTTGCTACTTATCGAAAAATTCTAGGTATAGTAGAAAGTCGAAGAACAAACTGATACTGTTTTGATACTGCGATCTATGTAGAATTTTTCGATAAATAACTCAACGTACCGTGGTCGAAGCAAGTCAGTCAACACGCCGTATACGTCGCCGTCCTTGGTTAGGACGAAAATCGGGAACTGTGGCGTCGATTCCGCCCGGCTCACTAACGGCCCAAAGTCGAACGACACTAAATTGCAATTCAATGCATTACTTGCTATCATGATAAAAATTTTAGAAGTTTTTTCAGGAAGTCTGCAAATGGGATGATGGGATCGAGAGTGATAGATTAAATTTCCATTAACTGACGGCGGAACTAATGTACTTCCAGTAATTCGGAATGTGTAGAGGGTCGGTGCTGGTGCTCAACAGGGTGTGTTTTTTCAGCAGCAAACCTTCGCAAAACTGCCAAAGTTACCTAGCATAATCTTTGGCCTTAATTTACAATTGCTGTAAGCAACGCCCTTTACCTTAGCATCAAATACCGAAAACTATTGATGGAAAACATTTAAGTAAGAATAAACGCACCAGCGGCATTTGCCAAACCAAATTTGGCCGTGCCCGACTTTTGCAGCGTCACGCAGGTGTTGTCGAAACTCAGGTTCATGTCGACTTTTCCCCACGGCTGAACTGTTCCGTCCCTAAGTGCTGTGTCATATATCCTGAAATTACAAGATGTCTGTTGTACACTGTTCATTGGAACGTCAATAAAAACTCTTCCCCTATTATTCTCCAATGTTTTTTAATTTTCTACGATTTTTTCGATATCATTACGATACTATCACGGCACGCACTCCATAACATTTGTATAATAAAACATTCTAGAATGTTCCATACGGAACCCAATATAAATGCACTTATACAGTATTAGGGAGTTCATTCGATCTATCATAATTGTTTGTTGATGTAAATAAGTTCATATTTATGAAAATCTCCGGTCTTAAATTTTAATGTATACATTTGTCAAGCGAGACTATGTGACAGATATAAATGCTTGCCTCAAAGAGAAAATGCATTATATAGTAAAAGAAAAGATTACCGTAGAACGCTGTCAGAGCAGAGAACGACAAGATGGCTGTCGGTTGGAGATCCAGGATGCCATTTCGCTTTTAAACTCGACATCGTCTGATGACTCCGAAACAAATCGGTGTCCACCTGATCGCACCTAATGTGATAAGAAACATGAAGCGTACCAGTAGAATTAGCACAACTGAGCAAACATTTTATCAAAAGCTATTAACATTCATATTTTTATACATTAATAATTTATATCATATTTATCGTTACGTATCACATGCTATTAGCTCGTCAAAACTGCCGCTCAAGAAGCCTCAATAGCAAATTTAGCGACGTGATATACGACAATCTATTACTGAAAAAAGATTAAGCATGAAGAATTATTCTTTGCTATTAAAACAGCAAGAATGCCTGAAAATTGAGTATATTCAAACCTGCAGTTATAGACACTCTTGTAGTTTTCGTGAGACGTGCGACGAATCCAAAAATCTTCGGGAACGGCGACAATAGCGACGCCTCGATTGCCAACCAGCGTCACATTGCTACCAGTCTCATTTACCACCAGCTCCTTCACTTTAAACAACGGGACGTATGACAGCGACAATTTCTGAAAATGAGTCTTGCACTGCACCGACACAGAATAGCGCAACTGCGTGAATTTGCTTTCATTTGCCTCTCGCTGGTATGTAGAGGAACATCGATACACTAAGCCTCCAGTTATACTAATGGAGGTAGCAAAATGTTCATCTGGACAAGTTTTAGCTAGATACTTTCACCTTTCTCTGCCATAACAATATGGAACTACTCAGTTTTGCCCAATTTCATTCAAAAAATAGTTAACATAAAAATGGAAAACAGCGCAAAGCCGATACAACCATTCCTACCATTTCGCATTTCACACATCCGTATTGTAGCTAATCAAAATGATAAACGTACAACTTTCCGTCCAGGAATGAGCTTGCGCGGCGTGCCTGCTGGAGGATCAACCTCGGCTGGTTCGACTCCAAAAACGGCAGTCAGACATTCACCGTCGAAGCAGAAGAAACAGATGTCCCTGTATGCTGCAAGTACTAGAGTCCCTTCGCCATTGAGACTCAGATCCAAAGTTCCCATGGCTTTTTTCTTCTTTGTTTTATTTTGCGAATATTTCTAACAAACGATCAAAAATGCCTTCGTGCCTTGCAGAGAGACTATTTCGAGCGCGGCGGGCAAAGCAAAAATCCGCGTCTTCGAATGTGTTATACGGTATGCCAAACATCTGTATGGAACGCAAACATTTTTGCGTTGTCTAATCAACACCACAGTTTTGAATCATTGATTAAAGTTAATCTTTCTGCGCACCTTAGCACTGCTGCTTTTAGTGAAAGCTTAAAAATGCATTTGTGACAAAAATATCATCCAGATAAGATGACAATACCGTAAAAATGCATATTTTTGTTTAAGCAATGTCTTGATTCTCGAAAGGAATTCATTCGATTTACTCAGGTTACAGTATTCCTGTTCGCGTTTGTTCGAATTGGATGTGGCGCGGATTTTGAGACTGTCTCAACCTCTGCTAAAAAATTGTGAAATTTTCGCTGAAACTGTCCTGTTATTATCATCAGAGCTTTTGAAAATTTCAATTTTTGCCATCCCTTTTTCTCAAAGCAACTTTTTTTATTTTTTTATTACGTCGTCAATAGAATCAGTCGAGCTGGGATTATTTGAAGTGCTATGTATAATTTGTGAATCATTTCAGACATAAGTTGACTGGATTAATTCGTGTGAAGAGAAAAGAAACGCAGCGGAAAGATGGCGCCACCTGTTCCGCGGCGGCAGAAAGGCCAGATTTTGGAAAGTTACCCATTTCGGCAAAAGTCCTCTATGGACGAAGAAAACTGCTCGATTAAATCAGGACGCATTCTTACGGATGGCAGTATGTTTACATCTTCGTTGTATTTAGAAAATTTAAAGATTTATCATCAACACATGCTAGAAGCACAACTCTGTTCAGTATTTTCTTTTGTTCAACGGTTTTACAATTTTGATTTTGACTTTATTCTTTCTCAAGGATAACTCAAGAATTACTGCATTATATGTAGTGTTCCGCATACTTCTTTTCATTTTGCGCAAAATGCGTTGAAACTTTGCAACTAGGATAGTGAAATGGGGAAGTTCAGTTGCCAGAATGCTCGTGTCATGAAATACTAATGTTGCATGGGTGTCACGCCAGTATCACATGTTTCTCAAAAACAGTCAGTATTCGTTTCTAACCCTAGTACTTGAAAACAAAACTGTCGATAATCGAGATGTTCTGCATATTCCATCAGCATTTAATCTGTTGCAACTTCTTTGCAAATGATCTTTTATTTCAGTGCGAGAATTGGACCTTTGCTATTTCGCGTCGGACAACTATTTGCGCTTGTTATCTTGCAAAAATGGCGAGGAGGTAGCTAGCTGCGCCTTTGCCGACACAGCGATCATTGCTGATGCCGCCTACTGCTCCATTGATGGTAGGCATTTCAGTCTCAACTTATAGTAAAATATTTATACGATTAACAAGAAACCAAGCCAAGCAGCGCAGTTAACAATGATGAGCTTGCTTTTCGGTACTTAAACAATGTCTTTTGAAAAATTATTTGCTGACTTACGCATTTCTAATTCCATATTCTTTTCGTTGGTCCTGTATATGTATAGTTCTTATTTCTATTGATGGAACATGAGAAAGAAAGTGCTGTCATTGTATCATATCGGTAACCCACGTTCTTGCTAGCTGCTTAATATGGCACACAACGTAGAGCCGTCTAATAATCTGCTCGCTATGTAACATTTTCACGTAAGGTATCGTATCTAATTGATTTTCCGATAATAAAATATACTTTGTTAATCTAAATATCACTACTGTTGTAGAAGCATACGACGGCTTGGTGATCGGCGTGAACGAGGGCGACAAGAGTGCTGTCTGCTTTCTCGACATCAAGTCCTCCAGGGTGCTCAAGGCAGTCAAAATCAAGCGGCAGGTGAGAATGAACCTTTCACTGCAATTTTGTCTCCATTCAAATGCAAAACGAAGCTAGGGTTAAACGCATTGCGGGACTGTTTAGTGATATTTATTCTCTGATAAATGAATCTAATTCCGTTGTTATAATATGTTGTGATAAGCTAAATTATAATTAATATTTTTCGAACAGTAACAAGAAATCTAGCCAAACACCGTAGTGACCAAGATGAGCTCATTTTTAGGTACTTAAAACACTGTTTCACTACTTTTCACTGAGGATAATAGTCTCTTCTTTGTTTTTGAAATTTTAAATTGATTGAAAAAGTCTACCGACTCTCGAAACAGTTTGCATTATTTAATCGAAGATTTCTTATTACTTATCGGCAATTTTTGATTATGCAGCATAAATAATAATAATCCTTCATCAGGTAACTCGCGTGGAAACCATTCTGGATGGTGGTCGGGAGGCGGCGTCGCGCAGGACGGTTCTCCACAAGATGTTCACCGATTGCCGCCAAGTGGTCGCTGTCGGTACAGTCGATGGACACGTCTTCCTCGTCGACATCGGCGTCGATGAGCGCGTCATGCACCCAGACAATACCGTCGCCAGTGCGCGCGACCCCAAGGGCTACTACGACTTGCTACGTAAGCCACACTTGATCTTCGCTGATCCTTGCTAATTACGCCGCCTTTTTATCTTATTTCGTCACTTTTGCATTCCATTTTGTCATAGCTGCATTTAATTTCGTTAAAATAGCGTTCTAATTTGATGCAGAGATGACGGAATTGTATGCAATATTGACGAATTTGGATGTTAAGGTGATGTATTATTATGAAAGATCCTGCAATTAGATGCTAATTAAATTGCTAACTCCGTATCAGATGTTGTCAATATGGACTGGCATAATATAGTCGATTGTGTACGTTATTAATTAATGCATCTATTTCAGGCAAGTTTCACTCCGAAGACGGATTTTTATTCAACAGTCGAACGTTGCAACCTGGTCAGTCAGTCTCACTTTCAGCATTTTATGAATTAATCATTGTTGGGGTGTTGTTCATACTATAACTGGGCATCATACGTTTACCAAGAATGCATTAGTAGTTCTTGTGCATTCGCGTTGAAAAATTGAAAGTGTTCAACATCAAATATCCGACGCTGTTAACATCAGACTTACTCAGCTATGTCTTGTGCTGTATTCATTGACTTATTTGTAGAACTTATGAGTGTACTTTGTTTGCGCTTCTGCGAGAAAGCCAATCTGCTCGCCGTCGGCTTCGAGTTCGGTGGTATCGGCCTGTTCAGCTTGTCGCAGTCTACCGCCAAGTAAGCTGACATAATGTTTTGTTATAAATAAGTTTTGTAACATATCGGTTATGCATATTATTCCCACTTTAATAAACACTCTCGGAATGAAGGAAGACATTTTTTATTTTAATATCGGATTATCGATTTTTTACTCATCAATTTCAGACTGCTGTTCTTCAACTGCCCGTTACCTGCGTTGCACATGACGTTTCAAGAGCCAGAGAACGATCCCAAGCCGATAATGTATCTCTGGATCGGCCACGAGGGCAACGAGTAAGAAACAATTTGTATCAACCTAGTTGTTTTGAACATCTCAAAGAATTTTTCTAATGCAGTAAATGCGCGAGTACGAGAAAATATTGCATCATTACTTTTGCGGTAACTAACGTTGATTATTTTAAGGAATGTTCAAATTGTCGCATTTATAGGGTAGCCGTGGGATGACGTTAATGGTTTTCTGTTTAGACCATAGCGCGCTTAGTGAGAACAATGGGCCGTTTTCACATCGCGTACTTTAGCTAAAGTCGGACTTAACGCAATGATAAAGGATAGGCCTTAAGTCCGACTTTAGCTGAAGTACGCGATGTGAAACCCACCCAATATGACTGAAATAACATGCAGACTTACTATAAAATGCAATTCCTTTTCCAAATTTAGACAAATGCAGAGCAGAATGCAACTGACGCAAATTGGGTTCAAGGAGAAGCGCATGCACGAGACGCTCGGACCTATCTACGACGAGATGGAAAGCATGCGTGATGTTCTCATGTGGCAGCCGCCCGACGCCGAGCGCATTATCTCTCTCTCCACTATCCCTGTCTCAGCCAAGCAGTGGACGAACTGCAAGATGGACGATAGCGTTGAAGGTACGAGATTTTTTCCCTCTATTGCGCTCAGACGGACTGCAAGTGGTACATTGATAGAAGTAAAGTGTTATTGTAATTTGTGGCAGTTAAATATCGAGAGTAATAAACTGATAAGTGCCTTGTTCGCGTTGTTTTTGGATTTCTTTAAGAAGTGCAGAAATTATGGAGCGGTCTTGTTAGTGTGCTTTGACTTTATTGAAACTAGCAGAATCATTTGATTTGCGCAAGAGCCGATATTATATAAGGCAGAGTCGACAAGTTTTGAATGTCTAGCATGTGTTTGGTGCGTTAAGTCAACAAAGGGCGAGCGTAAAAAATTTCCAGCGATAGCCATCGCATTTTTTCGCGTGCATATTATCTGCGTTACGGATGAATAATGAAGCAATCGACTGGTTGCATCGCATATACGTGCGAAGTGTTTTTTAGGATTAGCACTGGATGGGGTGGACACTGGCCACGTGCTGATGGCATGGGCCGACTCGAACCTGCAGGCAAGGGGTGCCGTGTTCGACTTGAATGGCTGGTACAATAAGAGGATGGCTAGCATCGTTCGCTTCGACCGTACTGGACAGTGTCCATTCTTGTCCATCTTCCATCTCAACAGCGTCGGTGTCGATTCAGCTGATTTTCTGGTGAGTTAGATTACATGATTATCTGCTTGCTTTCATTCAGGGGTCCGTTTTATAAAAGTAATGAGGATTGGGGAATTTCATATCAACTATGCGTTGCCATCAGCGGGCTGTATCGCGCACCAAATTCGTTAGTAATAAATCGTTAACCCGTAAACTTTCTGTTTCATTTTAATGTTTCACCTAGACTGTCTCGTCTCTCATTAATCAGATAATGTGTTCCGCATAGTTCTTGTAATTATTTTCTCATTTACAACAATTTCACTTCTAGTTAGAGCCGATCTAGGAGTTTTCAGGATCGAATTTCATTGTGTGTTGGTGGGTAGTATATAAATGAGCTGTTTGTATGAAATAGCAAATTATAATATCATATGATCAAAGGCCTTACAGGAAGACAGTCATTAAGTAAAATAGACCACCAGAAAGTACTGAAACGGTTGTAGCAGCTGCTTTTATAAACTTGAAATTTCTTGTTTTGAATATGAATTCCTTTTCAGCATTTGGCTGCGATACCACAGACGGTTCATCGCTTCCAAATGGGCTCGACGGAGATCGTCGATCAGCTCTACTACCCATCGGCGCTCCGTTTCACTGCAGTTGCCCTGACCGACACTTCGGTCCTTCTTACTACTGTATCTTCGTTGCAAGACCAGGTAATTTGTTTGCCATTGGACGATAAAGGCAACACACTATTGATTCAGTATCATTAATATTGGTTGTAGGAAATCGAAAAGCGTGGCGGGTTTTCTATTCAGTTTTTATGGACGAAATTTGCTTTTAAAGTTTCATTATACGCGCGTTTTGTTCGAACAGAAAAGGCATATTAATGCGATTGTGCGACAGTAAAAATTGCAATTTGTTAAAATAATTCACAATTCCTTAAGGTGGTGGCTGACTTGGAATCGTCGTGTGAGAATATCTTCGACAACCCAGCGGCCTTCTATCGCGAACTGTCTGACGTCGGTCTCATACAGCCGCGAACTACCGCCGTATCCAGCGCTAATAAGGTAAATAATAGGATTAAACTTGGTCAAAACCTTAGTTATTAGATTACCAGCTTAATGAAGCAATATTTCAATGATATTTTAAGTTATTATGATAGTAATAATTATTTTTTGGCTATTTTTTTCTGCTTTAAAATTTTTACCTTGAAAGATAATGCGTTTAAAGAAGAGTCATTTTACAGACATTTAAAGACATTTCCCCAGAAATCACTATGTAAATCGTCCTCTTTGATTAGCAAAGTGTCCTTGTTAAAGTTAAGTTATCGTATGCAGTCCCTGCACCACATCCCTTTCCAGGAACGACAGTGTCAGGCGGCGCTCTCGACGTTGTTGTGTCTTCACCGAACGCGGGCGTTGGGCAGATTGGCCACCATCGATTCGCTGAAGAAAAAGATATCCGATTGGTTGTGGACTGAAGTGGGCGGAGCTAAAAAACGAATGGATGAAATTAGTGAGCACATTTGTGTTGTTTTCCTGTTGAGAAAGGAGATATTGACAGTTTCTGGGGTAAAATGTAATGAAGGATTATTCGAATTGACGGGCGTATGCGAGGGAAATCACCCTCATTTTTCTTCCCCACCAATGACGCATGTCTCTTTGTGCGTGTTTTCCTCAAGCTTGTCAAAAACTAAATTTAATTTTTCATTAGTTAACAAAGGGAACTATTTAACTGCTCGCAATACGATTTTACTTCGAATTCGTATCGATGCATGTAAAAGTGTTGCCTAGCCTGGGCTTATTACTGATGAAAAGATAGACTTAAAATGGAAAAAGACGTATTTTTGCAGTATTCTCCTCATTTGAAAGATGTGATAATAATTAATGTTTGATTGACATTTCAGCTGCCGCACTCTTCTCCGTTGGCGGGATGGGACTTTCGCGCACTAGCAGATTGATGCTTTCCCATCAAGTCCACCTCTTCGAATCGTCCGAGATTGTCATGAAGAAACTGCTCGAAGGGAATACCATGGGTGAGCACTCTCGTTGCGCTTTTGGTAGAATATTATGACAATGGGCTTAGGTTACATGACTTTTATATCTTTTTCGTGAATAGGACGAAGTGAACAACAAGTTAGATTCGAAACACTCGGCGAGTCTGTTTTAAAGCCAATTAATATGAATACTAATAAATGCTAATAGCTGCAATAAAGATGAAATTGTAAAAATGATTAAGAAAGTGTCGCTTGTAATCGGCATTCTCGCAAATGATTTCGTGCTTTTCAATATCGCTAATTGCGTATCGCACGCGAGCCTTTTCTTTGCGAGACCCAGATTTCTTCCCTTGTAACTGGCGAAGAAATTTCGATTAAAGCAAACTTCAGCGAATGCAGTATTAAGTGAATGGACAGAGAACAGTTGAATGAAAGCATTTCAGAAGAGACCGAGGCGGACGAACTACGTTGTCGTCTGGCGGCCGTTCAGGCGTTGGCCTTCTACGGCCAACTCGTCTCGTTCATGACAGACTACGGCCTCTTGCCGGAAACCTCCGACCTGCGTGACGTCATTGCCAAAATTCGCCGCGACGTTCAAAAGCGTCGGGACAGCGCTCGCAGGGCTCGGTGCGTTTTTGCAGTATTTATCTTATACTTTCGTAATCATCTCATGTTTCCCAACCTGTGAAATTGCGTTTATTGTCAACATTTTTCGATTAGTTATAAAAACTTGAACCAGGCATCGTATGTGGCAAACATGAGCTCGCTTTTCGGTGCTTGAACAGAGTTTTTCTTAAATATTCACAGTAATTACTTGAATTTGTACGTGCGTACGCTGATATAGAAAGAAGCGCTATCATTTTATCTTTGTCTTATCCAGTCAACGCGTTCTTGTTATCGATCGGCATATTATGACTCTTTAACGGACATATACAGTCGATGGTATTGGTGGCATTTAAGGCGTTCATTGTGGATAGATGAGCTGGTTGAGGAGATGCAGTCGACGTCTGGTCCGGCACCCGCCTGGCCGCGTCTTCCAGCTGACGAATGGTATCCACCGACCACCATCCTGGTTCGCACCGTTCCCTTTTCTTTGCTATTACAGTTTAAAGTGGATGGCTAATGTTTTCCCTGACTTAATGCTCTGGCAATACGGTGCCATGCTTTTTTTCTTTTTCTTGAAAGTGTATGCTTGTTTCACATCCCTCACTTAAGAAAAATTACACATTTGTACTACTTATAATATTATATTGAGTTATACTTTTATTCTATTTATACTTTATTTACACTAGACGCACTTTTTAAGTATATCCTAAAATAATAATTTTGCTGAATTGTGCAATATGAATCTGACGCAGCATTGCTTTCTTCAGAACCTGCTCTCTCCGATCTTGCTTCTGGAACTGTCGAAGCAGTCGAAACTAAAGTTGCTCGGCTACTTCCTGCTCGACATCTTCGCCGCCGCTGAAGGAACCGACGTTGCTGTCGCAGTGAGCATTAATAAACGTTTTACAGGGTGTCCCAATAGTAGTTAGGCAAACCCTGTATTTTGAGCAGTTGCGGACCTTATGATTGTTTGACTGCCTAGTTTTGCATCATTTACGAGCGGTGCCGAAGAGACGTTTCTTTTCAGCCGCTCTTCGACAAGTTCTGTGCTCATGCACTCTTTGGCGCTGCGAATCTGAGAAGGTCCATCGCTTACTACTGGAAACTGGACGCTGGACTCAGGGTAATTTTTGTACCATTCTTACTTTCGTAAGGACACTTTTTGTATTCGATTATCTTGTAAACATCCTCTTTGAATTAGAGCGTGTTTCGTTCGATTTATAAAGCGTTATTAACGTCGAGCTTTTATAAATCCAAGCTTAATTCATTACTGTAGAACGCGTTTTGGTTCTCGGCGTCTAAGAGTAATGATTGGAATATATGTAATTATTACATAAAATATCTGATAAATCTGGTTGACGATTTTGTATTTAATTGTAGCCGTCGTCGCCGATCTCGTGGGAGCCGCCAAAGTTCGTCCCATCGCCGTCGGACGAAGAAGCTAACAAGCCCGAATGGCGCAAATTGTACGAGAAACCGCTGCTTCGGCTTCCCGGTGACGAAGAAAAGAGACTCAAGGGTTAGTTTTCAGGAGCGATTATGTCCATTAAAGCTTCCTTAATCATTTAAGCTTATATTCTTACAGTCATTTTGCTCATTTCGCTCGCTTAAAAAACACCCTCGCATTGCATTTTAATGACTACAACATTTTTGAAGGGAAACTTAGATCATCCCTAGCTTAAAAAATGTCCTGTGAGCTTTTTTTATCCGCATATGACAAACAAGCATATCAATCTGTATTATAATCAAATAATCGCTAAGGAGCCATCTGATACTTCATAGAGCACATACTGTAGATTTCTTAGAATTAGTGATGACCGAAGTACCGTTGCAAATGAGACCTCTTCAATTTGGAAAATATTTGAGAGCAATTGCAGAGCTAGTTCTTGCCGAGCCTCGCGGTGCGCATCTGTGGAACATGTGGCTCGTGGAGAAGTTCCGCTTCGATGAGCTCCTCCCTGTCAAGCCGGTTCGTTTATCCTCACTTATTTCTTTCCTTTCACAACTTATCTCTCAACTACAACAAATTAGGATAATGCTTTTGAGGTGATAGGTTCTGGCGATTGCAGCAATTTCGCATGCTAAAGGTTCGTTGTCGAGTGTTAAAAGTAGTTTTCAGAGCGATTTTATTGATGCGATTCGAAGATTTTAAATTAAATGAGCTTGATATTCGTCGACATCATGCTTAAGCTGTCTTTGCCGTAATTAATAATAATACTATTAGCAAAAATTGACTATCATGCTCTAATCCTAAAAAACCAAACTTTATTATTTGTCCATAAATTGTAGCGGTAACTTGAAGTTTTCATAACGTATAAGAACGCTGAGTGAATAATAATAATAATCAAGTGCCTTTTGTTCTCAGACGCCAGTCGACGGTGCATTCGAGGCCGCCTGTTCAGCTGTGGTGAGCGATATCCAGCGGCGCATGCCAAAGGTCTCACCCCGTCCAGCCCTACCGTATTCCACCGCCCTTCAGCACGCGCCACCTGCCGTTGGTAAGTATCCTTTATTTGATATTTCATGTCCTATTATTTCTTTGTCGATAAAGACACTCGACTTCCTGAACTACTTAATTTAATCAGGAAAATTTTGCCTTTGCCTTTGTTTTGAATGCAGCAGCACATATCGGTGCGAATATTACTGTAACAGTGATTGAAGGATTTTTTCATCTCAGTAACTCACTTGTATTAAATGCCTTTGTTTGATCCAATCGTTTAATTACTAAATATTGATCGTAATTTCCACTTGGTTTATTTCTCAATTCATCTTAGTTGCCATGATAGAAATCTGTAGTAAACAAATAAAATCGTTCTTTTCAGCGTCGAAGATTCCGGAAATTCGCCCGCGGGAAGTGGACCCGAAAAAGAAGAGAAAATCACACTTGGACCATTTTTCCATGCAGCAAAAGCCACCCAGCGCGGCTTATTCGCCTCTGCGGAAGTACGAAATGGTTTAATTGCGATTTTAGTTCCTCCCCTCTCCCTTCGTCGGCGGAGATGGCTCAATAACTGTCGATTTTGGTCGAAATGGCTCTTTCAGCCGAAATATTAGAATAGCGACATTTTGAGCAGAGTTAACGAAAAATATTCCGCTTCATACGTTAAATCAATTCAAGATCTACAATGAATTTTGTATAGATGGAATTTGAAACGAGACGCAACGACGGCGTCGAGCCAACTGACAGAAGAGGAACAGCGCTCGGAGGATGAGGCGCCCTTGGCGGCGACGACGCCCAAACGGAGTCGAACCGATTACCCTTTCAAATCGCCCGGGCTTCCGCCTCACTCTAGCAGAAAGGCCAATGAGTAAGCCACTGATTTTTGACAATTCTAGATCTTTTCACGATGATAAACGCTAGTTATACTATTTGGGTCGCTGCCGATGGGTTGATTGAAGTTGAGTCCCACCTCGAAAAGGCTCCACTGCAGTTTTCCATGCAGTAAATACCTTAGCTTTGCTTTTCAGCGAGTGAAATTTGCGTTTCCATAAGCAATGTAGGACAGATCAGTTTGTCTTGGTTTATTATTGCTTAGTCACCATAAGTGATTAGTACGATGCGTATTTATTTATTATGTTATTGGTAGCGCGTTCTGTAAGTCTTTGAAGGCATTCACTATTACGTGAAACACCGTGCTGACGGGTTTTATTGAAGGTGAACATAACAATGCGAGACACATGAGTGACGGTTTTTTATTAGAGCTTTTTATACGTGTGAAAATCTTATAGTCAAGAGTGCTTTAATTGCGAGTATAGATTAATACATGAAACACATAATTGACGGTTTTGCGGTATTACATCCATGGATAACTTTTCAGCACGTTGCTCGACTCGTCAAAGTACCTCGACATCCGCAGTTTGCTACAGACGCCCCCTGTTGTTGCGTCTGTCCGCCACACGCCGTCGTCGGTGTTGGCGTCGGCTTCGGCACTTTCGAGAACTCCCCAATCTATTCTCAAATCGCACAAGAAACTCGTCCTAAATTGGAATGACGGTATGTAACGACTTTTTTCGCTGCAATCTCTCCTGCTTTTGGCTGTATTAATTGTTATTATCAAACGTTTTTTATTTATTATTGCTTTTATGTGGCGGAAGAGAGGGTCAGAGTAGATCAATATTTCTGAAATCGAGTGGGTCTGAGATGACCGATCCCGCTAAGGTCACACCCATTGTAGGTTGCGGCGATATTGTGAAATAGTACCTGCGTAATTTAGATGTGATTCTTTTGTTGTATTGCCTGATACTCTGACACAAACAGATATTTCTGGCTGTTTGTAGGAAAAAACTAAGATAAAACCTTTTTTGCACAAATAATGCAATCTAAAGCAGCTGTTTTAAATTCTTTATGCCGCGATGGCATAAACTTAGGCTTGATTTGAATTTATGAATTTTACCTGATATTTACGGAATTGCAGGCGACGACGCTCCTTCATTTGACAGACATATACGCTTCGATCTGCCGGATTCGCCCAGCCCCGATGAGTCGAGGTAACTTGAAAATTTAATACAATTTAGTGTTACTTTATTATCATTCGATCAACTTGTCTAATTGCCATTCTGTTCAGTTCTTCGTTATTGTCATACGACAAGTCATCAGCGTCTTCAACTCCAGTGGCATCACCGTCCGAGGAGCTGGAAAGACCGCCGCGACCGCTGACGCCGCCGCCATGGGAGGCGTTGGTGTCGCCGACTAAAGGCGACGATGAGCGCGCCAAAGCGCCCGTCGTTTGCTCGTACGAAGAGCAGCAGCTCGACGAGGATGAGGCGGAAGAGCCAGAGCAAGGTTGGAGTCTTTTGCGTTGCATCAGCTCGCATATGCAACTCACTCGCCCGTTCGTATACCTATATGGCCCCTACCACCTTATCAATTGACAAATGCGTCTGAAATACCGTCCAATCTTCGCACGCTGAGCTTCCAATATTTAAACCATTTTTATTGTTAGAAAGACACTTTTAAATCTATGAGGACACTTTTCAAGTTAAAGTAGTATGGAAACTGCGTGCTTTTAACTAGGAAGTATTCTTATCAAAGTAAAAAGGGTGTGTAGGGCGCTCCCATGCGATAACGCCATCTAGGGATAAAACATTCCCTTCTGAACTTGAGATATCGCAACCGTCAAATACCGTTTAATAGAATTCATTGCACGCGAATCCTTTCGGAACTAACGGAATACGTCAAAAATGGGGAATTAAAGCAGAAACCAGAATTTAACAATGCGACGATCTGAATTTTTTCGTTGTAAGACAACGGTTTACGCGGGAAATTTAAAATATGATTTACTTTTTAATTGGCAGAGCAAATGCAATTTATGTATTTGGATCGTTCATTCTTCACTTTTAGACGGCAGTCGCCAAGAAACGGTCGTCTATTCGTCGACGGACGACCCGGAGGTTCTTTTCAACTTCAGTACGTCGAGCAACAAGGGAAGATCGAGTGAAGACGACGATGAGATGGAGCCGGAGGAGGGAGAGGAGAAAGAGAAACGTCAGCCAGAACACTTCCACGATGCACTGGAACGTTCGCTGGAGGGGAAAGAAGATAAAGAAGAGCGATCGATGACGAAGACATTGAAGACAGCTGAAGACGGCGAGGGCGAAATGTCGCGAACCGACCAACTCTCCGCCGACGAGCTCGACAACTCGATGGACGTCGAAGAATTCGTCGTCCGCAGTTCGCACTCCACCCCCGTTCACCCTCCGTCCAAACCACCCAGCAACGCCCTCAGCGCTCTCCGGCGACAGTATACCGGCGCCTTGGACGAATCCGCTGTGTCCACTGCGGATTCAGCGCCTAGCACTCCTGCTGTTTATCGTCGCGTCACAAGGTCTACCATGCGCATTGAGGAGGTTAGTTGAGTCGCGGTGCTTCATGCTGTTCTATTGCTGAAGCTTTATCGCTTTGAACTAGAATTCTGCTCGCAACGCGCCTGAGATTGTATGTGTACATAATTTGTATGGTTTGATGGGGCAATTTTTAGATTTGTTGCAAACTTGGAAGAATTTCTATTTATAATGGGATGTTTACCGATAATAATCTGAAAATAAATCGAAGATTGCCGAGAAGGACGCGATACAATAAAAATATGATGGACAAACTACGCGTGCGCGCTGTTTCGCATTCTCGCCGCATGTCGTCGCTACTCAATAAATTGAAAACCTAAAAACTCTATAGTTCCATCGTTTTTTAATATGAAGTTATTTACTTTTGGCAAATTTTCAGACGAGCAGCACCAGTACTTCACCAGCCAAAAATCGAACGCCGCCATCATATGATGTCAAAGAACGATCCTTTGAAGAACAGGTTAGCTGTTGAATAACTGTACGATTAGTAGTCACAAATATCTTTCGGGGCTTTTTGTCGTTATTTGAAATTTGGCCCTTTCGATTAAATCAAGCATGATATAGTAATAGTATTGAACACTAGATACCATGAAAAGTTTTGAAGTGAAATTGAAAAATAACTTAAAGTTATCAAGAGTAGAACGGTAATTTGCATGAATGGGTTGATATTCTATCAAAAATTAATTCTTGACCACAGCTCTTGATCGGCATTAAGAGTCATTTAAATTTTTCTTTAGGAAGATCCGTTTGCGGCAGGGAGTAATGAATCAGCGGACAAGCAGCTGACCGAAACGCTGGCACAGCCGATCGGCACCGAGGGAGTCGAGCCAGTTCCTGGCAAAATAGCGAAACGGCTATCTTCATTCTCAAGCGAAACCTCAACAGCCGATTCGCAATCACTCTACTCTTCCCCACTAAAGAAGGTATCGTCTCTGACTTATTTTGGTAGTTTGTGATGTTCGAGGCCAAAAGTTTTTAGTCGTGGTTCTTTGCGTTCCCTCAAAGAACGGTTGAATTTTGGTAAAGTAGGTGGACAAGGTATGGGCCTAAAAATTCTTTACCGATCGCGACGGTCCGATTTTCAAATGTTCTCGCGTGTTGATATTAAAATTAACCAGTTGACTCGCTGATTTCACAGCTTCGATTCAAATATTAGCTTCAGTATTACCGTTGATAAATTTTCGAATAACTCGTAACATTCATTCCCATTATAGCAGGCTGCTATTGCGTCAAAGTTTGTCTTCTCGCCGCCTGACGAACGAATGAAGGCGGTAGATTCGTCGAAGGCGTCAGCGAGTGCTCAAGAGGGTATAGGAGGTGAACAGGGACAAGTCGTCCGGACGCGGTTCTCCTTCTCCTCGCCAAAGAGCCGATCATCGGGCGGCAGTTGGTCGGCGCAAGGGCAGTTGGAAGATGAGAGTGAGAAGAAAGAGGATCATGCGAAAGGAAAAGATTGGCAACCTGCCAAAGAACGAGATTCACAGGCTACCAAACCGGCAGTTGCTGAAGAAGCGGAAAAAATGGATGTGGAAGAGAGCGATGGAGCGCGGGGGCGAAGCAGGACGCCCGAGCTCAGCAGTAAGCAAGTCGCTTCACCGCGTCGCTCCACTCGCAGCAGCACCGTCGCCACACCGCAGCAAAGCGAGCCGACCACGACGCCGCCGTCCACGCCCAAGACGCCTCGATCCGCGGCGAAGAAGGCTAAGCAGCAGGCGCCGTTGGATGCGATCGAGGAAGAGAAGGAGGACAGTGTGCAAGCGGCGAGAACGCCGAAGGCTGTGAGAACGCCCAAGTCTGCCAGGAAACTGCAGTTGGACGCGATCGAGGAGGAGAAGGAGCAGGCGGTGAAGGAGCAGGCGGTGAAGGAGCTGGTCGCGAAGGAGCCGTCCACTCCGCCCGCCGTCGATGAGGCGAGGAAGGAATCGCCGAAGCGGATAGTGCCGACGCGCCTACCCAGCAAGATCAGAGCTGGCCGTCGGTTAGTGTCTTTTTTGACTGTTCCGGATTGATTTTACATGTGCTAACGTTCGATTTGAGGAAATTGGAAAATTACAAGTTTCATGCAAATATCGGCCGAGTTATTTGCGAAATTTGCACTTTTATCTGAGTTATGACATAGTAGACTTTATGGCTTATCTTAGACGTATGCGATATACGCGCAAATAATACACTATTGAACTTGATACCACCTGTAATTTCTTCATGCTTTTTAAAGAATTCTGCATATATCAGTGTCATATTTTCAGCAGCCTACTCGACCCATCCGTCGATGTGCCGACTCCGGAACACCATCGGCGAGCGGCGAAATCGACGATTGTCGGCGGGCGTCGTAAGACCGTTAGCGTGAGCGATGCCGGCAAGAGCGAACAGTCGACGACGTCGTCGCCCCCGAAGGTTGGCCGTGTTCGCGCTGTCTCCGTCGGGACGGCCGACGCTGCGTCGTCGTCTTCGTCGCTTGCTGCGTCGTCCTCTTCACCGTCGCGTCGCAGTGCTGCTGAGAAAAATAAACGCGCCTCTGTTCTCAAAGGTACCGATTTTTCTCGAAGCTACCTTCTGGACTATTGCGAGAACATTTTACATTACGCTGTTTGGATTAGTTAGGGATTTATGGCATTGCTTCATTGTGATATTGCTAAGTGAATTCAGAGTGTATATTTTGATTATCATATTTGGTCTCATAACTATAAGGTTAGAGCGGGAAATTCAAATCATCGCGATGCTCTCTTTTCGCTTTTTTATTTGTGATTTAGCACTCACAATCTAGCCCCGTACTACGATATTCCGTTGGAGGGGGCTGTGTGCGCGACATAACAAATTTCGAGTAAATGATTGACTTTTTCCTTTCTACAGCGCCGCTGGAAACGACCATCGTGGAAGAAGATGACAAAGTGGAACCGCGGAGCGACAGAACGCCTCGACGCCGGTTGGCGTCCGAATCGGAGCCGGAGGCTTCCACGGTAGCCGATCGACTGCTCGCCTCGCCGCGGCGCTCGACGCGAAGTACGACCGTCGTCACGCCTCATGAAGAGGCAATGAAATCACCGGCGAAGATGTCACTGGCGAAGGGATCACCGACGAAGGGATCGCCGCCGAAGACGCCACGGTCGGCGGCGAAGAAGGCGAAGCAACTCGCACAGTTGGACGATATTGAGGAAATGGAGGAGGAGGCGCAGCCGCCGAAGAAGGTGCCGAGAACCCCGAGGGCGGCGAAGAAATTGGAGTTGGAGGCGGTTGAAGAAGAGAAGGGAGAGGAGAACGAGAAGGAGAAGAAAGAGAAGACTGAAGTGAAGTCCCCCAAGTCGACTCGGAAAGCGTCGAAGATGGACGAACAATCCGACGATTCTGCCGCGGCCGAGAAGGTTCCCGCGCGCCGTCCGAGCAACATTCGAGCCGGCAGACGGTTTGTGGATTTAATTGGTTTTCGTGGACCGCAGTTTCTTATTTCTTGGATTCTTATTCGTGAATTCTTTCTTCGCTGTGTAGCACGGCGAACGTACTGTTTTTCGAAGAAGCAGGTAGAATTGCTCGTCGGCCGCTGTTTGCTGTCGTCCTTAAAATGTTTTATGCCTTACATAAATCTCGATTTATACGGAATTTCGGAAAATGTATCGTATATCAATCGCGCATTTTGCATTTAGTTAATCGCTAAGCAGTCTTGTTATTCGTAGTTAATAATGATATAAGGTACATTTTACGGAAATAGGCACATCTACTGCTTCCTTAAAATTGTTGTAAAGCATTTCTACAATAACAGAGACACTTTCCCATTCAAATGGGCCGTGTTTCATGTCAAATCAGTATAGTAAATGTCGTTTTTGTATTAAAAAGTGTCTTACATGGTTTGAAAAATGTCCTTGCCGTGTTGTTACGAAGTTTCCATTTTTACTGTTACCTTTGCAGCAGTGTGATCGATCCGTCAGTGGACGTGCCGACACCGGTGATGCTCCGACAGGCAAAGTCGATGGCGGAAAGGCGACGAAGAACGGTTACTTCGCAGTCGTCGGAATCGTCCGACGCGGCCGAGTCGTCCGCGCCACCCGCCACTCACCGTCGCTCTTCGACCGCTTCGTCGTCAGCCTCTATTTCTGCCTCACCTTCGCGCAGGAACAAACGCAGTACGATGCTCAAAGGTTCGTTCCCTCTCGCTTCAGTTTTATCGCGAAAGCGATTAAATAACAGTAAGAAAGTAATGTTTCGGTGTATTTCGATAATTTTTTGGTGGCTTGCGCTTCACGACATATCAGTGAATGTTATTCGAGAATATTTCGCACCGCGAAATACCTTCTAGAATGATCCATACGGGTCCTTGTATAAGCGTATTTATATTTCAATAAGGAACCCAGTCAAGCTCTTCTAATCGCCCCATATAACTTATAAATAATATTCTTCTAATATATCCCCGCAGCCTAAAATACGACCTGAAATCCCTCTATATTAATTCGTCAAGCCGTAATCGGTGACAGAAATATGTCATTTTTTTCAGAGCCGGAGTCGGCGACCATTACGGAAGAAGGAGAAGAGCAGGACGGCGATTCGGCCAGCAATCGCTCGGAGAGGATGAAGACGCCCGACTTGGATTCGGACGCTCCCTCGTCCGGTAGCAATTATTCGCTGCGGCGCTCTGGTCGCAAATCGGCCAAATAGTGATCATTATTATTGGCAGTGTTCCCAGACGTATGCCTGAATCGTGGTTCTGCCGTGATTTTAGGTTTGGCACTTGATATTGTTCTTTGCACTCTTTGTATTGCTGTATCTTCTAAGACCGCGTCGCAGCCGTGAATGAGTGAAATTTCAGGGCATTTTGGCGGGAATTTGAACATCGCTGCATTGAACAATATTTTAGGAAATCTATTCTATGAGGCAATGCGTGAATATAAATGAACGTGGCGTTATTGCGGTTACGAAAAATTGCTCGCTGTTGACTGTTTAAAGTAGCTTTTAAACTCCCGCATCCGCATTACGTGGCGGGATGACTTAAATGATTTTTTTAACTTCTTGTGCGCCGGCTGCGACGCGAACTTAACATATCTTTCTGTAGCTGCCTATTTTATGGAAAATCCATGTGGATTGACGCTCAAGATCCGTGCTCCAGTTTTTTCGCTCTTATGTGCATGTCGTCATGTGTCGTTGTTCGGATTTTGTGCTAATGTTCTTGGCCTTTGAATGATTAGCGATTGATTTGAAATTTCGTGACCGACGCCGCACATTGACGACCAGTTCATCTTTTTGCGATGCATTCCTCGTTCACATTGTTTTTTAAACGAACCGCTTTCATTGACTCCTGTCGTGTTTGGTATAGTAAACCGCTACGGCTCTATCTCTGCGATGAAGTCACGCTTGTCAAGGGGCAATGACTGTTCTGGCGCGAATGACTCGTTGGAGTCGACCTCTACCCGATGCAGTCCGGCTCGCGATGATCGGGGGGAGCCGAAACTCAGGAACTCACAGGCCTCGCGTGGTGTATATTTAGATACTGAAAACAATAATACGGTAATTCAAGAGAAAAATCTCACCACGTCGAAACCCGGTGGCATTCACGAAGAAAAGTACCACTAAACGGGAAAACGTCGCTACGTCCTAGTAGTAATATGACGATCTTTTTGAGACTTTGGCGTCAGCGCCAGCGATGAAAATTGCTGCTTGTTTTTCTGTTTATAAAAATATTTCTTTTCTTTTTAAATAATTGGCGCCCCGAGTGCTAAAAAGCAAGTCCCCATTTAAACTTCGAGTTACTGAATTTTTTTTCCATTAGTACTGTTGTGACTGTTTTAAATCTTACCAATGTTTAAATGTTTTATCTTCGCTTCAATAATTTTTGTGCCTTTTTTCTTCAGTTTCACGGCGCTGTTGCCATCACCACCATGGCTTCACATTTTTCTGCTAATTTACACACTTCATACTTGCTTAAATGCCAGTGATACTATGCGGTCGTCAAGAAAATTTAAAGAACAATATCATGTTATATATAATTTAGAACTGTTACGGTGCCATAGGTTGAACATTATACACTTATCCTATAATACACAATATATCGTATACCACTTGTTATTCTTCACGAATAAAACGAACATGCGCTTGAACAGAGCAGTCTGTTGCTTGTGGCTACTTCAATATTGTGTCTCTGCTTTATGAATTGCATACTCTAAAGCGATCGTCAACTGCATCTGGATACTGCTTCAGATATGTCTGTTCGCTGTAATATTCATCAACACACGAATTGCCACGATCGAGTGAAATCTACGATCATAAAGAAATAGAGCTGTACTAGGCTCGGCGGTTCAGTGAGATACTGATATCATTCTCCGAACGAGTTTGAAGGGCAGAAGCTATTCGATCTGATAGGAATAGATCAGAAAAGGGTCAGTTTCGAATGTTTGATAAAGCTCATCTCTGATTGGTTAGGATCCATTCACATCTGCCATTCGTAAGCCGTCGCTAAAGCCGCCGATTCGTTGAGAGGAACTGTTGCGAACCTTGACTCTCGGCCCTATAGACACATTTCATTTCTGTTTTACTGCTCGCCATTTTCAACCCATTTGCTTATGTTAGCAGTGGTCTGACGTCAAGTTACTGTCACCTCTCGATCCGTTTTACGGTAATCCATTATGCAGTTCAATTCAGTTTGAAAATCGCTCAGTATGATTCAGAAAATATGCAATATCTAATGGAAATGGTGTAAAGCTTATTCTGAGTGTTGAAATGCATGTAACAACGAGAACTGAGTACAGATAAACTTCTCCATAGAGCAACGCAGTTCTTTAATATTTTACGTACAACATCTCTCCTGTTATGCAAAAAGTTACGATACAGGCGGTGAAATGCGGGGCATATCCGAACCTTTTCGTCAATACGAAAGAGCCGAAGTAACAATGTCGCGCTAAGTTACAGAGCGCACACGTTTTCATAAGAACGCCCACAAGTATCAAGGGAACGAAGCAGGAGGTACTGCTTAACTAAGTCACTAGTTGACTCTCCTCTTAAATATTCCATTGCAAAGCCAAAAACAGTTGCTTTTCTCACCTAAGAAGCTGTTGAACGAAGATTAAATCGTACTTGGTAGGTCAAATGCGCAGATAAACCCACAACCTATGATCTTTCCATAAGTATACGATATAACCTGAAACGGTAAATAATGTAACATGACATAACATTATATAGTCACAATTTCTTCGTCAAAAATAATAAGGGAATATCTAATACGACTTATTTCACCTTCGGGCACCGCATTTGTCGTTGCGGAATCAATATTCTTATGTTAAAAATGATCGTGAAAGAACGGTAAAAACAGATATGAAAGCGAGTAATCTTAATTAACCTTTTATTATCATATTGCATTGCTATAAACTTATCGAACTAATTCAACAATCACATTCAGCTGATAAATTTTTTTCTAAGAAAAATTTTCAGCGTATATCTTAATGTCAGACTTGATCGTTAGAAATAGGACCCCAAAGCCCCACACTTCTGCCTCTGTCTGCAAATTCCATCCCGAAATTATGTGTTTTACAACCATGTTGAGAACATAGGTAAGCGCGATTTCAAAATTAATTCATATCATATTCAAAATTGTCTGCAGATTGAATTAAATTCAGCTAGTAATATTTTATCTGCCGGTTCAAATGTCATTAAATCCAATATCTCTTTACTGTAAACTTAAATGCGAGCAGTAAATGATTGTAAGGTAACTACTTAAGTTTCGTGGCATGACGAAACCTTGATATCAGAGTCAACACATTCAAAATTCTTGAGTATAATTCGGAATGATAAACTTACAAAATAGCGAGCTCCAGGATTATTTGTTGTCACGCTGTGAGTTGTATTTAGCGTTGTTGATTCATAATAGTAAAAGTTCGAATCAGGTACACGCTTAAATTGAAGTGCGCTAATGGTGGTGCCATCTAACATAATCGTTCCAGTGCCTGCCAGATTGGTTACAATGCGCAGAACGAAAACCAATTGTGATGAACTCCGTGGAACAAAGCCAGTCGGTTGAAAAAGAACGTTTGTGTTCGACATTTTGTCCGTGCTAGGCACCTGGATGAAGAACGCATTGCCAGGATAGGATGGACCGATTCCTATATTCTGTAAAAGCGATCATTTGAGGTTTGATGCCCTAGGTTCAAGTAAACCATTCATTACAAATACAGTGATGGGCGAAACCGTTCGGATGTTTGAGAGTTTTTGCTTTGGGTTTAATTATCTCAACAACGGCTGAACAGAATTTCTTGATCTGGCGCTCATTTTGTAGCCCAGACATTCCTCTATTTGCCTGCAAAGTTTCATTTGAATCGGTCAACTGGTTATCGAGATATCTTAACTCAAAAAATAAACGTGCATTCGAACGGTTTCGCCCCGCTAAGTCAAGGTTATCCTAAGTACCAGATGTCCTTTGATGCACAATGTAAAAAAATTTACTCCAAGGTATTTTGATCTGAAATTTCCGAAAATGACGTCAGAATTTCGAAAAAAAATTTTCCTGATCAGTTATAGGCGTATTTTCTCAGGTGTTCAGAACAAGTTTTAGTATTAACATGTCAAAAACTGCAAATCCCTACAAAATACATATGAAACTACACATGTCTATACGGATCAGGAATATTTTTTTTCGAAATTCTGACGTCATTTTCGGAAGTTTCAGATCAAAATACCTTGGAGTAAATTTTTTTACATTGTGCATC
>NIUQ01001253.1:0-33014 GCA_002796945.1 Plectus sambesii | reverse complement strand
TTGCTTTCGCAACTACATTTCTTAGCTATCGGCTACATAAAGCAGCTGCATTTACACGTCAGTCTTGAGAATTGCCCGTTTCCTAGACAATTCGCCAAAATATGACCCTGACATTCTATTATTATTCGAATATTCGGAAGTTTACAAGTTTAAGCAATTGTAAATATACTAAATTACAGAACTGCATTCTAAAGAGTTTTCGATGAAAATGCAATTCACAGGGCAATTTTTGTTCATGCGGTGAAAACTGGAGGCATCTTGCTACAACATCACGTCAGCTTTCCGTCGTTTCACACTCCTTTCACGGACCAGTTTCATAGAGCAAATGTAAATGTATAATATGGAAATGTAATTACTTTTTAATTTTTCACATTAGCTTTATGAAACTGGTCCAAATATCAAAAATTACACCCACCTGGTGATCAATGGATGTTGATTCTTCTCGCGCCCCCGCGCACAACCACATGAAGAGGTGCATCAAATGGTGCCAAGTCACCTTGCTTATGTCATTCTCCAAGTAGGTGCCAAACATTTGTCGGTATTCTTTTTCGATCTGGCGGATCTCGTCGCTAGAACGAGTGCACAAAATCTCGATCAGCGTCGAACTCTTTGTGCAAAGACCCTATAAAAATATAAAGTTTAGGACAGCGGACAAGCGGAGGAAATAGATAAATCCTTCAAACAAGATATCTCATTATAAAAATGATATTCTTCAACATGATGCAGTATTATGGCTCGCCAGTAATTTCACGCTTATGTGCACCTATCTGCTATTACTGCCTGTCCTAGTAAAGTAGAAATCGCATATAGCGGTCAGGTTCGGCCTTCCATATCATGTACAGCGCAGCTATCGTTTACGTGGATTAACGCGTAAATCGGTCTAAACTTGGCAATTCCATTTTACTGGTCTAAATGTTCTCCAACGCATATTTCACATAGAGAGCTGGATATGATGGCTTTTCTTTGTAGTCAGCTTCCTCTTGAAGAAATAGCAAAATTTTACCGTTAGCATGCTGTGTGAATTGACTGCCTGATGTAGTTGATGAGCATCAAAGGATGTTGGAGTTTCCATGAGCGCTTGAATTAGTTGGCGGAACTCTCCGATTAGCTTCTGCTTTAGCATCGCGGTCAAATCCTCGCCGTAGAGACTCTTGTAAGCACGAGCAATATCGAGGCGTTCAACATTCGTCCGAGGACAGAGGATAGCGGCGATATGCTTATCATTTGCTCTATATCGGCTCAAAGTAATGATCGTCGATCGTAATAAAAAAAGCTTTTTGACTTGAGGGTCAAAATCATTCAATATAATGCGACCATTTTCGCCGATCGTTTTGTTGTTTCATACCTTTTACTAACATTATCCCATTCTACCTAGTATAAAAAAATCTCATTTAGTCTAAACTTGATTTATGTAGAGCATTTACAAGGTGACTTCGATAAAATATTCATCAAATATTTAACTCCAAACAGTTATTGCAATTTGAATTACTGGTGGTCTTTGATACTTTAAGCCGCAATAGGCCTCAAACCGGCTGACAGAATCTTAACAAGAGCGTTCCTTCGTATTAGTTTCAGGAGCCCTTTCGGAATTTTTCCCCTTCGTTCTTTCCCATACTCGATTGAATGAAGTCAAGAAACTTGTGAGACTACGCAATCGGCGATGCGTCCCCCAGTCCTCTGCCCATACCGCCGAAATTATGATTTCATAAAAGTATACCGATTCTCGTGATCATCAGAGGCTGGCTGAACCTTTTCTGCTTCGTCAGCAGTGGAAGGGCGACCGTGAGAAATGCCATTTGTTTGCGTGCTAACTGTTGGCGTTGCAAGAATGGCGCTGGTTACTTCAGCTGCTGATCGATAATCGAGCTGACCCGTCAGCAGCTCATACAGTGTCATCGCGTCCAATGCCGCCGTGCGTCGAGGAGTGATAGGTGCATGGTTTCTGTCTTGAGTTTCGTGATCTCTATTAAGATGGACATCGGACTGGTCAGTCAGTTTCTTGCTGTCGTCTTCTAGCTTTTCCTCCAAACAGCAGACGTCATGCACCGGTACGATGTTTTCAGTTTGAATTTCTTGTTGCGGCATTATTGAAGCAATTTTCAAACCTTTATGCTGAAGTTCGCTTGGAAGATTGACGTCAACTGAAAAATGGCATGATGTGTTTTTACCGTTTACCATTTTTAGCGTGCAGATTTCGGATGTCCTTCATCACGGCAAAAACATTAAAATCTATTAATATTTATCTCTCCCTATTCACAGCCGCTCTTTAGTATGTACAGTACAATTAAAATCATTCATACTATTTCTACATGAATTCCTTACTTCTAGGAATGAAGCAACTCAGGGAATACTAACATGTAGCAGATTCAAACTTATTAAAATTCTAAAGTAGTAATACTTTATTATTAATTGCTTGTTCGAGAGTTTTCATTACAAGTAGTTTTATTGATTTGACAGTTTTTTCATAAGAATGTCCGCGATGTCTCTTCCAAGAAAGGTCTCAATCAGAGGCTACTAATAACTGGCGTCTTGCTGTAAAGAGAGAGAGAAAGCCAAGTTTAGTGACTGGGTTGACGATTCGTTTATATACATGTTCAGTTGTTTTGCAGACTTGCGAAATACGTGCCGCGCTCTTGCGGGGCAGCAGACAAAAATAACAAGACTGTGATCAAAAGAACTGGTTTTCACTGCAATTTAAATTCACCTTCATCACTTGGCCAACAGATACGTGTCAAATGCAAGTACACATGGTGCCTAGTAGACAACGTAAACAAGGAAGAAAATTACTGTGCACTTTTGCATTCTTTGCACTTCTGCAGCCTCTCAAAAGTTCATAATTATTATGCACAGTTGGGTCAAAAGTTTGCTTTGGCAATGCTGGTAGTAAACAATGGTAAATTTTGAAACTGCCGCTTTTTCCTCCAATATTTCGTTATATAATTTTACGATGCCGTGAAACTCAGTTACAAAGCTGAGTTAAAGAGCTGTGAGAAATTTTGTAAGAGAAACTGCGGTATTATTTGACGATAAACAAGATTTGACTAAAAACAGAATGAGACGTGCGCTTACGCAGATGGGCTGATTCCCAAAAAAAAGCATAGCTTACGTTTCCTGTGGATGATGAAACACTGCGTGGTATGTTCACATGTCCCATAAAATTCTTACGATTCATTACACTTGAGAGATCATCATGGATAAAGGGCAACATTCGGGAATAATAATCATAATAATGTCCCAATTGAGCTGTCACTTCCGCATCGTCGGCTATTTCCTAAACGTTAATGAATATACGTGATTTCGAAAGTCACATGCGCTGTGCTCGAAAACAAAAGCAGGTGCTCAAATCATCTGTTCATTCTGACGTGAGCATCGAACTTTGTTATAAATCTTTGTGACAAGGAGCTTTCACCATTGTGCAGTTGCGTCCTGTCTCAAAACCATTTTAACTATCAGCATAATCAAACTCAGGGGTATGATGCAAAATGTGAACTTTATTTGCAAAATTTCTCTTCAAAAACATTAAGACAAAATTAAAAGCTAATAAACGTTTAAAAAAGAATTAAAGAATAGCCTTGACAATAAAATATCAGTGGTTTGTATCTGAGTGGATGAACAAAGGATGAAACGAGCTTTCATTGTCATGATGAAAAGTCGTGGCTCTTATTCCAGCCGATGGCTCCTGGTTAAGAGGCGGTATAGAAGTCAAGAATAAGATGATATTGTATCTTACCGTTTTTCATCCCATACCACTACTGCACTTCTCACTATTGGAGTGCGCTCTCTCGCGTTGCTTAGAGCACTCAGCGCCCTCAGTTAATCTTACCGGCTCTTCGCATCGCGCGCCGTCGGTTAGCAGGATAAATTCTGATGAGCTCTCAGTTTTCTGTTGGTACCAGCCAGATTTCCTTCTCTAGCGCGTTATTTTCCGTACCCGAAGCGTGGGGATGCTTCTTTTGCGCTGAGTTCATGTCGATAAGGCGGGCGCACTCGCACGCAGTACAATAGAAAATTTATAAGCGACATAAGTCTATAAAATAGCCCATTTTTACGAAAACCGCCGAACGAACGAAATTCGAAAGCGCCGCGCAGCCCATTTTCATAGAACTGATGTAAATTTTATTACAGTTTATATATTACATCGGATATTGTGACATTCCTACATTCATCAGTTTCATGAAAGAATAATGCGGAATGTCACTAGATTTACACCTTACCTCGGCATTTGACAGTTGCCATAAAGTTCCCGAATTTGAACGTAATACAATCTTAAAAACGCTAGCGTGATCATTTTTCAATGAAATAGGCTACGTTATTTTTGGACAATTACATGATAACAAACTGACTACAATATTTTACGTCTGTAAGCGTAATTTAATGTCATTCTTCAATATATACCTCTTAAGGTGCACGCATACCTTCTGACTCAAAGTCACTTTAGCCAAAAGTGTACTATGTTTCAACTTCTGTCAAAGTGAGGCAAAGTGACTTTAGTCAAAGGTATGCGTGGACCTTTACTTGCCGTTTATTCATCAGTCACGCTGTGTAAAAATTGTTTCAAATGTAATATCAGTCTAAATCGCCTACATCTCCACGTAAAATACTGATATAAATTGTAGAAATGTAAATGTAAACTGTAAAAAGCGAGTTTTGTGAAAACGGTAATTGTGGAAATGTGATCACTTTTCCATATTTCGCATTTACGTTAGTTTTATGGAATTGGCTCCGGAAGATATTCCCCCCCCCCCTTTATCCGCCTATTTACGCGTTCATACGGTCATTGCAGTGGCAACAAATTATGACGACAGTTTCTTCGATTTCGATTGGTTCCGCCATTGCTGTCCTTGCAACGAGTGGCTTAGCGTTGAACATTGTGGTCATGGTGGTCATCATTAAGGGAAGGTTTTTGGCCGCCAACAACAATGCTACATTTCCAATGTTGTTCAATCTGCTTCTTAGTGATTCTCTACACCTTTCCTTCATTCTTTTCTACTTGATCCCGGCTGCAATTGTACAGGTAAATTTAACTGGTCAAGTTATTTGTTCAGACGACGTTCTTAAAAAAGGGATTCTAACCAGTTATCGGTAGTAACCGAGGGAAATTAACCTCAAGGTCATAAGCTCACCTCTGATTAACATGCTTGTTGGTAGCATGTCAATTTTTAGATGAAAGAAATTTTTCAGTGAAGGATGAAGCAGTTATATTTAGTATTGCGCCGTAACTTTGCGAGCTCTGACAATGACTATTGCTTTCGATTAAAAATTTTGCACAAATCGAAGAACTTAGCCCCTTCGTTGTATTAGTTAACTGAATTACATATTCTGCATTCTTTCATAATAGAAAGTCTATTTCATTACGCTAGTATCCTAATAACCCAACCTTTATTCTCTACTTTTGCCGTACACGAAGCCAAAATTTTGCTTATTGAGCGTAAAATAAGAATTAAAGCAGTTTACTATCATAATATATTCCGCTTAGTTGCATGTTCGAGTTCTTCATAATTTTTATCTAAACATTTTAATCCGCAATCGAATATAGGAATGCACGTTGCGTCCAAAAGTAATTACCTTATTTCTTCTAGTAAACGCCCTCCCTCCAATAAATGTCGCCCCCCGTCCGGGTGATCAAAAGTAATAATAAACGCCTGCGCAGTGTGAATCAAAACTGGACTCTCAGAATCATCTCAAATACTTCTAAATTTTTATTTTAACACTCAAACAGACGACTGACATCCCGCAACCTGTTTCTTTATAAGTAATGCTACAAGCTGAAGTAGGGATCTGCTCGCTTCCCGATAATACCTCAAACTTGAGCTGAAAAATAAACGCTCAGAGCATTTATTGGAAGAAATGTGGTATGAATTAAGCAGACTGGTTAGAAGAAATAAGATGTGAGCGAACAAGGAGAAAAATTTGGAACGTATTTCAGGATGTAATGGTTGTTGGATTGGACACCACATTGGGTACCGCTATGAGAGTGGTGCTCTATGTTTCTCGAACGATGCTTGCTTGTCTCGCTTGTAGTCGGTAAATATTTTTGAGTTTCCTGTGAACCGTACTGAGAAGAGCATGAAGGAATGGGGGGGGGGGCGCGCCCTCTTCCCCTCAAACGGGTTTGCCGTTACCGCCATAGCATCTGTAACAGCATAACTTATAAAGTCCTATTAATTATGACCTAGTATGGTTCACCCTTCCCCTTACCGTATTCGTTTTAATAATATACTGTATTTAAAAACTTTGTGGCGATGTGACACTATTAATGTTACCTTCTATGATACCGGACTGCGATTTTTACATGTGTATTTCCTTCTTAAAAATAGGTATCTCAAGTCTAATATTATATTGCATATTATATTATATTGAAATATTGCAGGCTGGTTCTTGTTTGCTATCCGAAATTTTCTGGCTTATTCGAAAGAAGCAAAGTGATAAAAATGTGCATCGTTACTTGGCCTCTCTGCATCGCTCTGGCGGTTATTGGGCAGTACCTAATGCCTTGTTGTCAGTAAGTTGAGTTGAATATAATTGTTGCTATCTGTCAAACGTTTCTCTTTAACGGAAATATAAACTTTGCGATTACGGGCAAAGTTTGTGGGCTCTAATATTTCTTATGTAAAATCATTGAAGTGCAGTAAAATTTGTGAAATCCCTTTTTAGGCTAGTGCTCTACTTTCGAACGTTCAGTCTACACTTTAGTAAAGGAGCGGATTCGACAAACTACTCTGACTTCCTCATAGAAAAACCTACCAGCATCGGTAGCAGCTTGATAGCGTTTGTATGCTATTCAATTGTAAGTTGCTCTCAAACTATATGACTGAAAAAGTGTTCTCAGTAATAAATGATCATAACATAAATCAAATGATTTCTAGCTTATAAAATAAAAAATGAGTCGCATCTTATAATTTTTAATTAAATTGTTTCACAAGCAAGCGTTTTAGTCATCACTTTGGTCTTATATGAGATTTTGCATATGTGAAAAACTGAGAATGCATTTATTGTTTGATTAAATTTATTTCCAATTTATCTGTTCAGAAAAACTCATAAAACTTGCTTTACGTTTATTGAGGGCCTTTAAACTGTATTTATTGAACAAATAAACAAGATTTTTCATTTCATAAGTAGTGCGTAATCATATGCTAGCAAATAATTTGCTAAATTATAGAAGCCTGCTGATATTTCATTCCGGCTAATTACGAATAAAATGTGCCTGATGGAAAAAATTGTCATTTAGTTACTCAACTCTTTGTAGAAGGGACCCGTTTGGGAGATATTGCTCTGAAATTTTAAGTCGGCTACGTTACCCAAAGACCAGATGTTAACTTTTTATCAGCCTAATAAGGCGTTATTTATACCATTTTCATTTTAATAAGAGCACGCATCAGTTTAATGAGGACATTTTCTAAATCTAATCAATAGAGAATATGTTCTGTTTGATTTTGAAAGCATTCTTTTTGAATTGGAAAATGTCCTTATTAAAGTGGAAATGGTATATACGGAAAAATCGTTGAGAACCTAGCATCTCCTAGAGTGATTCTACTCTTTATGTGTTCCAGATAATCATCAAAATTCGCAAGGAGAGAAAACAGGTTTTGTCTGCGCTGACTAATTTGGAGCAGAACAAGCGCAAAAAGCAAGAATACGGTTTTGCGTTTCAGTTCACTGCGATTTCTATTTGTTCGACTTTTACTTGGCTGAGCTATTTAATCTATCCGAAAATCATTCCACATGATCAGCCTGAGTGGTATGCGTTCGTTGCTCTCGGCATGATAACAAACTGTTCAATTACTTCTGCCGTTTGCCTTAGCTTTAACAAAGACTTGCAACGTGCGCTATTGAAACTATTAAAATGTAATAAATTTGTCAAAGACGAGCAAACCAAAATGATCAATATTACAGCTCGATCTAAAATTGATGACACGTCGAAAATTCAAACTAAAACGCAGTTTCAAAGAATTTAATTTCTTTTCATTTTGCTGCGACATTTTTTCATCATTCGCGCATATATTTTGAATGGACGAATTTTTCAATATTTGCTTAAATGTGCTTATTGTCCCGCTTCTGTCATTCTCTATACTCCTGTATGCGATGACGTGATTGTTTCATAATGTAGGCATCAAATACCTGTTACCAAGATGCTGTGTCGTGCAAAAATTTTGTTACTTGAATTTCTTCAGCACTTTTGTTTTGGACGCTTCAAATACCAGCGTTACGTGATGGAAAGCCAGATTGTGAATTTTGTCAATGCCAATAAACCCGCTAACCAACTGCTGTTATTCGAATTCGTTGTGGTTTCATCTTGAATGTTGCGCGTATTTCTTCTGAGCCAATAAAGTGTAAATAGCGTCAGTTGAGAGCAGTGTTGCAACTACATTATTTACGGGAATATTGGTTCACGCTAAAATAGTGGTCCAGAATAACGAGGGATTGAAATAATAGTGATAAAGTTCCACCATTTCTGTAAACACGGTAGTTTTGTA
The DNA here is from genome assembly GCA_002796945.1 of Plectus sambesii. Taxonomy (NCBI): domain Eukaryota; kingdom Metazoa; phylum Nematoda; class Chromadorea; order Plectida; family Plectidae; genus Plectus; species Plectus sambesii. Next base: position 24,540 of record NIUQ01001253.1, on the reverse strand, counting down.
AACTTATTAACCTGAGAGCGCGAATAAAATAATATGTTAACTTTATACGACAAGAAAAGCATGAATTCCATTCACTCTACGAACAGAATAACTAGTTTTTTACTTTGTTGCATCTATCGTAAATTTGCGAGAAATTCAGGTCTTCTGCTAATGATTGTGGTTCAACGAATTGTCGTGCTTATTGGGATGTGTGATATCATCATAGTATCCTTGAGTTTCTTCATTTTCGAGCACGTCAGTAGATCACACTTACAGCTCTCCTAACACTACGGACACAATACAGCGTTCACACCGTTCTGTCCTTTGTGATCAACTTTTACTGCACTATTCTATCCCATTCTATTACGCTGAGCTCTTTGACGTCATATGAACGCATGCCTCAGGAATAACAGGGGAATAATTAATAAGTCGAACGTGAGCGCCGCCGATTTGTCCAACTTCCTCGAAAATAAATGGCATCTATAAGTGGAGAGCATTGAGGAGCAATTAGGTGGCGGGCGAATGAGAGCCAAAATAGAGAAAAAGAAATTGGAAATGATGTTTGACTTGCAGGTGGTCTGTATCCAAAGCAACGCACGTAAACGCCAGTGAGGCTAGTATTAAATGAAAGAGTTTGAAAGAAGTACAATGGGCCGGTTCCATAATCATGTCCTAAAGTTAAGTAATTCATAACGATACTCAGCACTATGCTTCATAATGGGCTTAAGTAATGCATAACTTAAGAATGACTTAGGAAACGATTATGGAACCGATCCATTGTCGCTGTACTCAGTACAAATGTTAAGTAACTTCATGTCAGGATTAATGGCCAAGTGTTCGAAGCATATTTGAGCTCAAATCAATAAGTTCTACTGAATAAGATTAGAACTATAGCATAAACACAGTATATTGCATAATTATGCAAAAGATCATTTAGAACGGTAGCGTCCATCATCAATGACTTGATTTTTAAGCGTTGACTTTTTGACATCGCGGCACGCTCACGTTTGCATACAGTTGTAATGAAAAACTAAATGTTAAAATTTTATAACCAGACAAACTTTCTTGAGCTATAAAAGTTTCCTAATTCAACAGAACCTCTTTCAAATGAGCTATGAATCATTACTTGAATCACTCTAGTTATTGAACACGACTCAACAGAAGTTGATCACTGCGTTTCGCGTTTTTGGTGGCGCGATGATTTTTGACACGTTTTCTGGCACTGCTAAAGCGATTTTTTTAACTGAATTTCGACGAATATTAAAACTTTAGCAGAAAATGATAGCTTATTCGAAACAGCTAGTTTCACGCGATTCATATCTGAATGCTGGTAGCATTTTAACTCAGAAATTAAATTTTGTAATCTTTTCGAATATTTCCCCACGGTTCGCAGGCGATGTGGGGCAATTTTTAATCGGTTTCTTGAGAATAACGAATTTTTAAGTAAAGAAATATAGCTTATTGGAAAGAGCAACTTCCATACTCTCAGTCTTTAGAATCTTAAACGATTTGAAATTCACAGTTAATTATATAAACGATTGTTGCAAGGAATTCCAGGCAAAAACGAGTGACAGACAACAGAGAAAAATGGAAGCCACATAATCCACTGGCTCTCCTAGTCTTACTCCTGAACCGTTAACCAAAGAAAGGGGTACATCTAAGAAGGTTTTTGATGAACTTTCTAAAGGTGTAAAAAATGTAATGATTCAATGACAGATCCCTCTCATAGGCTTCTTTGAAGAAAGTGTTTCACAACATTTGGATTACCCAGTATACACCAGCGTCACTTGTTCCGTAACTCCGGTGTCAGGCATGCGACGGCCGATCGGATTACTCCACTGTCGCATTCATATGACGGGTTCATGCTCACCAACAAGAAGCGGACCCTGCGACTCAGCGGGACAAACGCTAGAAAACTTACAACTACAGGGTGGCGCTAAAAAAGATTGCAGGCAACTTAACGTTTGAACGGGATAGCGCTTTTGATCCAGATTTTAACCGTATGGTTTCCTAGTATGGGGCTTCAAGTGGGCGGGGTTTGGGCTGCCCCCTTTACAAACTGTCGTTGCAGGATCCCAAAATGTGCGAAGAGAAGGTCGTATATCGGAGGTAACTTTGGAGGGTCACAGTAAAGCGGAGAATTGAGATGGTGAGCTAATTTTTGGGCCAGGGCTTGTTCCCAAAGGTGCGAATGTTTTGCAAAAATATTTTGGTAATGGGTCCAAATCGACCCCTTGGGCGATTTTTAGCAAATTTTCGAGCACCTTTTTAGGGCATTTTTTGGAAATTTTCTGACCAATTTTTAAAACTTTTGGTTGAACATTCTTACTTTTTCATTTCATTCATTCATTTCATTCATAAAACTAGAACCATCCAAGAATTTCCAAGAAATTTGACCAGAAACCTTACATAAAGAGTGATTTTTTGTGAAAAATGAGAAAATTGTACTTCTTTAACTGGTCATAATTATTTTTCCAGAAGCGCGATTCACAAGCCCTTTTGATCTCTTATTACCAGGTATTAGCTTAACAATTGTGCAAAGTTTGAGCCAAATCCGTCATCCGGTTATAGGCCGAATATGGTGTGCCGTTTTTCATTGCTGTTTTGGGCTACAGTAAGACCTCACGAAGTACCCCTAAGAGAAAAATTTTCGAGTGCCGAATATTTAGTAGAGGTTGATGATAGTTCAGAGGAAGATGAGGAGGAAGAAAATGACGACGAAGAAGATGACGACGACTCGGATTCATGGTCAGACACTGTTACTGAACATAATTCTTGGAACTTTGATGATAATTGGGGAGCGAATCAAAGGATTTTGGCAGGATGTTATGATCCAATCGATTTTTATCTTCTGTTCTTGAACGCGGATGTTCTCAACCTCATTGTCGACGAAACCAACAGATAGGGGCAAGGAAAAGATCGAGCGTGGGCGCCAACTGAAGCCGAAGAAATGAAGAAATTTTTCGGCTTATGCCTTCAGATGGGTATTGTCAAATTGCCAAAGCTGCGGGATTACTGGAGTTCCCGACCTGTATTTGGTGGTTACCCTATTGGCTCACAAGTTATGCCCAGAAACCGATTTGAGAAGCTTTTGGCAAACCTCCATTTTGCTGACAACGCCAGCTTTGATGGCTCTGACAGACTGTACAAGATTTCGCCGTTTATCGCTTTGTTCAATGCTGCGTGTGAGAGAATGTACAAGCCCGGCAGAGACATCTGCATCGATGAGTCGCTGGTTCCATTCAGAGGCAGAATCGTGTTTCGCCAATACATTCCAAATAAACGACGCCGATACGGTATCAAGCTTTTCATATTGTGTTCTAAGGGCGGCTACACGTACAAAATGATTGTGTACGCCGGAAAGGATACCTTCAGAATTGGAACTGTGGCCGAATCTGTGGTCATGAAGCTGATGAAGGGTTTACTCAACCATGGAAGACGTCTCTTCACAGACAACTGGTATACCAGTATCCCGCTTGCTGAAAGATTGATCAAAAGAAAGACTCCTATGATTGGCACCATCAGAAGGAACAGAAGAGGCCTCCCCAAGCATGTAACTGGAAAGAAGCTGAAAAGAGGTTGCGTTGTGGCGCAGCAAAACAGACTTAGGGTCACCGTGCTGAAGTTGCGAAACAAGAGAGACATTCTGATGCTTTTGATCACTCACGACGACGCGATGAATGAAGAAGCAAAGCCAATAATTGTTCAGATTACAATCAAATGATATTGTTCGTCGACACAAGCGATCAAATGGCTTCTTATTCACCTTTCGTCAGGAAGACAAGCAAATGGTAAATTCGTCTGTTCTTCCACTTGCTCACCCAGACGACTCTTGTCAATGCTTGGAGGTTGTACAGTGATCATGTGCAGAAAATCAAACTGACTGATTTCAAGATTGGAATAATTGAAGCTCTTCTGCAAAACGAGAGGTTGTGCACTCGCTCTACCCGACATGCTCTGGAAGAATTTGCTGGTCCCAAGACTGTCTCAAGGAAAAGATGCACCGGATGCTACCGAGATTTGTCCAGGAAGGAAGGAGCCAAATTTGCTGACAAACATGCTCGCAAGGTCAACACCAGATGCAGCCAATGCCACAAGCATTTCTGCATTAATTGTTTCACCAAATATCTCAAAAAATGTGTCAAATTGATTACTCTTTGAGGAATGGTCAATAAATGTTGAGACCAGATTTTGCTTGCCCACGATGTTAACAGCCTTACTGGAGAGACTAATATCGATTAATTGCAAAACATCGCGGAAAATTATTAAAAGCGCAGAAAAAACCAATTAAAACGCGTACGACCCACCGGTGGGTCGTATTGTCCTCAATGTGTTAAATCTTTGTCTTGGTGCTTTCGATCGTCAACTCGGCTATAGAACTGAAGAAATTTATTCTACAAGCATGATACTGAGTTTCAGAGAGGGCTGGCTGTCATCTCCCCCTCGCAGCTGTCAATTGCTGCTTATAAAAATTAATACTTTTATAAAATATCATGAAAAACGTACATTGTCGATATTTCAATGATGTCAGAGCGATTTCGTTGTTTTAGCGGAAAGAAAAAAGCATTTGTTGATTATGTGCTATTACGGCCACTGTAACACGAGTTCACTAATAGAGTCGTTTGATTTCCCGCGCGCGATTCCAACTGCGTAGGACGCAACGACACGGGGCAGCAGTCCGCCTCGGCCGCACTGTCTCGTCGCTCGTCGAATCCGGTCGATTTTCGTCCCTTTTATCTATATATATTGAATTGCAATTGCGATTATTCTCGGGGAGTCATATTTGAAGAAGAAAGAGCTTCTATGGCAAGTCCACGAACTCGGCGTGTTCTAAAAGATTTGCGACCGAAGGATGACAATAACGTAAGTTTGTTCGCAGTTCCGCCTCGATGAGCCCGCTCGATTTCAATCAAAAATTCATGTGTGAAATTGTCCAAACGTCATATTCACCAATGTTAAAATATTTGATCAATGATTACGGCGATTTTGAATAGAGTCGATCTATTGCTTTATTTTTGATGCCTCTTAATATTCAGGTTATTAAAGTTACTACTCTTGAAGTTTGTGAATACGGCCCCAGTTAAACTCTATCTTTTCAGTTTTGCTTCGAATGCGGCGCGCATAATCCTCAATGGGTGAGCGTGACATACGGCATTTGGATTTGTTTGGAATGTTCGGGGAAGCATCGTGGACTCGGCGTTCATCTGAGGTTTGTTGTTTCGATTCCGTTTGTTTTCCTTTCGTTTTAATAAAGCTGGATGTAAACAGAGGGGAAATGTTATGATTCTGAGATCGTAATAGTTGTCGGTTAAAAATTAGGAACAACAGATTGATCCAAATGATGTAGATGATTTTCAGTTTTGTTCGATCAGTGTCGATGGACAAATGGAAAGAGTTGGAGCTGAATAAGATGAAGGCGGGTGGAAATGGACATGCCAAGCAGTTCTTCAAAGCCCACTCCGACTACCGCGAGAATTGGAACCTTCAGGAAAAGTACAACTCTAAGACGGCAGCTCTACTTAGGGATAAGGTACGCTTCTTTGCTTATTAGGAAGTCCTTCTTGGACAGAATTAGGCAGTCTGCTCTGGGATTCGATGGTACATTTTTCTATCAGTTTGTGCAAGTAAAAATTAAGAAACAACGATAATTCTCGGTGAAAAATGATGTTTTATCATCAAAAATCGAGCGCATCTTTTTCGACTACGAAGTCACCTCGATTTAATTTTGCTGATCGAAAATTAACGACTGTTTAGACTTCTTACAATGTCCCATTCCTTAAATTCCTGAATGCCCCTCCCTTTAGTTTTTTAACTTCTACATTCATTATCAGCTGATCTAGATAGGTTAGCTACTGTGTTCTTATTCGTTATTCTCGTTGGAGAACGCTAGAATTTTCAGGTCGCGACTGAAGCGGAAGGACGCGAATGGTCGGAAGAAACGTCATCGGCAAAGAGTTATGCGCCGAACGCTCTGCAGAGCTCCTACAGTGGTAGTAGTAGTAGTTACAGCTCGTCCAAGCCGCGATCAATGGAGCAGGACTTTGGAGCAAAAAAGTATGTTTTTGATTGACAAATAAAGAAATCGCTCTTTGTTTTGTTTGTACAACTAAACTTTATTTGATACTGTTGCGATGTCAAGTTGTTCACGTTGTGCAACAAGTTTTTGTTTTGCAGCGACGACAATTCTTACAACAGAGACGATTTCTACGAAGGGCAGCGGTACAACGATTACGACTCGGCTGGGTAAGCAAACTGCGAATTTACTAGGTTTTGGCGAGGAGTACTGCGGAAGTTTCGATTAGACGTCGAACAATATTTTCAACTTCATAATGCAGGCGTGAAAGAATCAACTTTGCACTCTTATTAACAGTGCGATTATTCCTGTCCACGCTAGTGGCATTTAAAAAAAATAATCGATCGATAGCGGTAGGAGACGAAACGTTGAGCAAATTATATAAATCTTGCGATTCGATTGAAAATTCAGTCGGCCGTCCTCTTTCGAAAGTTAGACCGCTCAGTTTAAATGGAGGCATTGCAAAGTCACCAGACCAATTGCCTTTTACCGCAGATGATAACAGATAATTCGTTATTTTTCAGTGGAAATCGCTATCAGGGATTTGGTAACACTGTCGACGAGCCGAGAAACAACGCGTCGAATGATATTCTGTCGGGCGCGATGTCGTCGCTATCGTTTGTAAGAGCGACTTTCTCTCTCTTATGGTGTCAAGCTATCTTTTAATTCTGCAGGGCTGGTCCGCATTGAGCAAAGGTGCCGTCACTGCGGCTCAGTACGCCAAGGAGGTCGGCGCTCAAGCCTCGACCAAAGCTGTAGAACTCGGCGGCTCTGTGTCCGAAAAGGTACGCTGTTGCGTTTGGCGGAAGTCGGCTATTTAGTAATCGATTTACTATCGCGCGTTAAAGTCACACGAAGAGGATATATGGGGCTGTAACATAAGTAATGACGTATCGTTTAGTATTGGGAAAACGTTATTATACAGAAACTGTGGAACTTGAACCAAAAACATAATCACCTTCTCTTTCGATGACATAATACTTTTTTTTGTGGCAATTTTCCGTCCCTGTTTTGAGTGAAACAAAAGCGACATTACTTATGTTTTAATTTACTATCTAAGCATTGCATATTATACCCATACCGTATCTATGAAAAGTAATAGACAAAGAGAGCGGTTTATTTGTAGGTGAAAGAAGGTGGTCTATTGGGCGGCGTACAGTCATCAGTGGGCAGCTTGGCGTCGAAGGCGACGGAGATTGGAATGCGATCTTGGGACGGCATCTCTGGCTACGTCAAGTCGCCGTCGATGCAGAGCATGAACGAGGGCAGCGGACTGTTCACTGGCGGCAAGCCGAGCAAGAAGTAAGTCACTTTGGCTTAGTTTCACAGCGTCTGGTTTGTTTGATATGTTTGACAGTTCAAATTTGCGACATTTTTAGTATAGCAGAAGTCAGAGAAATGCGACACCTTGATGTCGAAATTTGCCTTTATCAGTTCTTATACTTATTCATTCTCGCTTCTTATTCACAGAAAAGGAGATTGGATTGAGGAAAAATTATGCTGAGGTGGAGGATATACCTATGTTAAAGATACGTTCCATTATTTGTATAGATAATTAAAAGCAATGTATTCAGGCAATACGAAGATCTAAACGCAGGGTCACCGGATTACGAGGATCGCAGCTGGGATCGGCCGCATATTTCCGCCTACCAGGACTATGATGAAAAGTAATTGATTATTCTTTTATTTTAATTTTTTAATAGAATCGTTTCCGTCAATTTGCTGAAAATCATGTTTCGATATAGCCACGAAATAGCGTCAGTTCGATATTATCTACGCATGATTGAACTTTACTTCTATTTTTTTAGATTAATTAAATAAGTTTCGATATTACCGCGAAAAAGAATCAATTGCAAATTCTCACACACATTGGATACTTTCAATCCTATCTCAGCATATGAAATATTGCTTATAATGCGGTTGTGATACGATTGCAGTACGTTACTCAATAGAAAATGTTCAGTCAAGCATTTGTGATTACTTTAATCGCTCTACCGAACATTATAATCGCGTCAATGATGCTCTCAGGTACAAAATTGATTTATATTGCGCAACTTTGCAGAGAGGAAGGCTCATTCTACGGTCAGCAGCAAGAGAAACCGCGACCGAGCAAGAAAAAGGAGCAGCCAACGAACGAGTGGAACACGTTCGAGCCGGACTCGGACAAGATGGCGGCGATGGGGGATGATGTGAAGTCGTCGTCGTCAACGACGAACTCGAAGGAGAAGTCGGATAAGCCGAAGAAACCGAAGAGTGACAAGCCGAAAAAGTCGAAGAAACCCGATGCCGCCCCGTCGTTGATCGATTTCGACGCCGATGAAGCGCCCGCGGTCGCGCCGGCGGCGGTGAAGGTGTCAGCTGCGCCGAAGAAGGAGGAAGCGAAGAAGGGATGGGATGACGACGCCTGGGACCTCTTGAACCAATAGGAACATTATCATTTTATAGTCGAAATTTGCCTAACAGTGACAAGAAATTGAGCCAGGCGTTGTAGTTGGCAGTTATGAGCGAGCTTTTTGGTGTTTGAGCACCGTTTCTCACCGAGAATGAGAGTCATTTCTTGATATTTACGTGCGTGAATTGATGGAAAGAAGCGCTATCCACTTTCGAAGCAGTTTGCCACACTCAATCCAAGACTTCTTGTCGCTGATCGGCAAATTTTGGCTATAAGCGCAATTACTCCTCATTACTGTTACGTTACATCAGCCGCTGCGTCCAATTTTTGCCACTCTTAAGCTCTCAAATAATCGCATTGACCGAGCGATCTTTATCGCTCGGCTTGCAAACGCCGGCCATTCCAAAAATTGTCCAATTTAGGATCATTTCAGCATTCATGTTGGTCATCTTCGTGTGTACCGTGTGTTTCTGTGGCGTATCAACGGCGTTGTGCAATCTCTCGGTTTCATTCACATTTCCGACGGATTGCTCTTCTTAACTAATGACTAAAGGCCAACCCTCCCCCCTTTCGGATTGTGCTCTTCTGTGACTATATGGTGTGTTTGGGAGCTGTCGACTACTGTCTCTTTTCGATTAAGTGTTTTATTTTTTGGCTATTAATCGTAATCTATTATGAAATGATATGGAAAAATAAAATATAGATGTATATTTGCCTCAAAAGAAGACATGAAACAGCGTCGAGTACTTCGAAGCAACTTTGAGTGTATCAATAGACAAGCGATTGGTTCGATTCATCGAATCGATGCCATTTGCCCGCTTTATGCCACTGAGCAGTCTATTCAAACGCTGTGCGCATGGATTAATTAATGCGCAAGTTGTGTTTCATTTGGAATGGACTATAGTACAGCAGGCAGTATTACGGTAGTGGGGAATATATAAACGCACGTGCGACTGCCAGTCCTAGCTTTGACCTCCGATCAGGTGGATGATTACATAGTTATGTTGTTGTATATAGTACAGTCATGGTTTTGTTATGATTGAAAAAAGTCTGTACTGTATAATCTTGTCGTTTCACCCGTTTGTTTGTACAATAGAAGTCGTATTCACTAAGCCAATAAATTCAGTGGGTTGCACTTGCTTGGCTAATCTGATGTAATTTTAAATGCGAAAATTCATTGTTACGAAATAATCCTTTCTCTTTGTTCTCTATGCTCACCTATCGATATATGGACTTTAATTTGTTATAATTGCAAATGTTCAAGCGCGCGGGCCTATCAGATTTTAAAGATGAAAAACGACAGAATGAGGTAGCTGGAAAAATGTTAACCTGAAATTACAAACTTCCTATTTTGTTATTTCCCAGGATCATTTCCTGATAGTCGCTTTAAAACCGTCTGTTCGCGAAGCGCTGTTTGCTATTTTAAGGATTATTACTAACTGATTACTTAAATAGGGGCAGAATGCCCAGCGATTCGCGGACTGCGTGACAAAGTTGTACGCTGGTTCGTAGCGTCGAAATGGCTGCCGCTAGCCGCGCTCCAGTCAAGGCCGACTACTTAAGCGCAGACCATTCGGCAGGCGTAGTGGTGAAAACCGAGTTTATGGACAATTCGGGTGTGTCGTCTATAAAGACCGAGTATTTGAGTAACAATTCCGACCAACCGATCAACATTGCAAATCAGTATCACTCGAATCCGCTCCTGTCTGTTCACGGTGCGTTTTCCATTGAATATTCCGCCTTTCGTCATCATTCGTCACTCTTGCATTCAATTTCGTTATCTCCATAATCAGTTAGAACGCAAGAGTGATGAGTTATGATTAAAATATGTGTAATTGAGAAAACCAACTGAGGTCGTGGGCATGTCCTCTTATATTTGATGACCTTTATCGTTGGGAGAGAGATGGTGCTATTTTATCGTGATATTATGGTAAAAAAAGTCTGTAATAAGACAGTTTGAAGTTATACCTCCGCTGTTTTGCGCTGTACATAGCAGGTGAAATATCTGCCCACGGATAAATTTCTCTCGGATCGTTGTTTTCCATTTTGTTTTCCGCGTTTTGTTAAGGCGGAGAAGAATGAGAGCATTCAGTTTAAATTACCTTTGTCTAATATAGCTCGCATAATGCATTTTCTTAATTGCAAGATACCTTCAATATTAGCTGCTTCGTGTTTCAATAAATATAATATTTCTACATATTATTGTGAAAAAACCTGCTTTGCTCTTTTCTTCTAAATTTATGAAGAAGTTAAAATCCCCCACTCATGATAGCTTAAAATTATCGAAAAAGTGTGGTAGGCTTATTTGAAGAAGGAAAGGAAGTTCCATCAAGCGAGTAAATTAGCGAAAAGAGTCTAACCTAATGAATAACATTTGCTATCCATTTGCACTCTTGAAAGTATCTCGTTTCAGAGTCAGCCGTCATTATGAAAACGGAATATACCAGTGGAGACGGTTGCATGGCGATCAAGACGGAAGTAAACAGTGCAATCGACGAGTACAACAATGGCGGAGGCGCGATGACGGACGCGTCAGCAGTGAACGGGCACAGGGCGACGGGGGAAGTGGCGAGTACGTCTGGTGTGGACGAGGAGGGTCAGATCGACATCCAGGTCCGCAACGTCGTCTGCACCTTCAGTCTCCCTCTTCACATCGACCTCAGACGCGTCGCGCTTCATGCTGGCAATGTCTCTTATGACAAAGGACAAGGAGTGAGTCTACACTCAATATTTGCCGATTAGTAGTAAGAAATCGAGTTTGGCATCGTGGCTGGCAAAGATGAGCTCGCTTTTCGGTGTTTGAACATCGTTTCCATCAAGGATTATTGTTGTTTCTTGGATTTTGCGTGCTTTAACTGATAGAAAGAAGCGCTGTCGTCTATTAAAACAGTTTACTTTATCCAGTTTAAGATAATGTTACTGATTGGCAAATATTGTCTGTATTATTTTCGTCCACTTTTCTTCCTCTAAGCATTTATGCGAAGCGCTTTCAATCTTCAACGTTTTTTGGTTTTGGTGTCAGTTAAACGTACTAAAACGAGAGTTGCCGGATAAGATTATCTAAGTGACGCTGTGTCACAAAGTTTCTATTAGGCGAAGGTGATTAAATACTGTATATAGTTTCGTTAGTAGTTTGATCAATAATATTAATTTTCTTGCTGTTTTTCACAACATCGTTTCTTATGAAGTAAAAAGCAGCTGTCTTGAGCCAACCGAAGCGCATTTAGTAAAATTGTCACTTTTTCAGGTGTTGATGAAGCAAAAGCGAAACCCGTCATGCTATGTCAAAGTCTACAGCTCAGGAAAAGTGTACATTGTAGGCTGCCGAAGGTAAGAGTGCACTTATACAGTATGAGGAAGCCCAGTCGATCTATAATAATTGTTACTTATAACTATCCTTCTATAATAAAACTCTGTGTATTCATTTATCCATGAGATATCCGTGAAAACATGAATGAATCCATGAAAGTTACTTTCAGCGAAGTGGAGTGCAGAAAGGCGGCACGCGGAGTGGCTCGAATGATCCAGGTAGGCATGGGGCGGAAGGGCGAGATGTTCAGAATGCGCAAGTACCGTATCTGCAACATCATGGCCACCTGCAAGATGCCCTTCGGCATTAAGATCGAGGAGGTAATCCTTTTTTATTTTNGAGATGTTCAGAATGCGCAAGTACCGTATCTGCAACATCATGGCCACCTGCAAGATGCCCTTCGGCATTAAGATCGAGGAGGTAATCCTTTTTTATTTTTCTTCATTGCAAACTATTGATTAAATTCTATTGTCATTTTTGTTTGTGGCCTTTCTTTGGGGCCTCGCCTTTATTTGAATATTTCTATAGAATAATTCCTTAGCTTCACTTTTTAAAAGGCCTAATGTTTGATTGTTCGTAGATGCACACCAAATATAAGCAACACTCGCAATATGAACCGGAGCTGTCTGTCGGATTGGTGTGGCGATCGAAGGAGCCCAAAGGAACAATGCGAATTCATACCACCGGCAGCATTACTGTCNAACACTCGCAATATGAACCGGAGCTGTCTGTCGGATTGGTGTGGCGATCGAAGGAGCCCAAAGGAACAATGCGAATTCATACCACCGGCAGCATTACTGTCACTGGAGGTTTGTTTATTCTTTCCTTTCTCTTCTTTATTATCGAGGTTTCTTCGTTAGTAATAGAGTAACGAACAGAGTAATAGAGATATTGCGTACTGTTCGTTGTGGGATTACGTTGCAATTCGAGAAAAAAGGGGAATGGATCAGTTAGCATTGCAGCGAGTTGAATATCCCATGAGATCGTTTAGGCTACGAGACTAAAGCTGTTTTTTGTGACTGACGAAGGAATTGTGATTTCACGTTATACCGAGACGATTCATACTATTTCTATTTCAAAACAAAAAAGGACTCTTGATTATTTCAAAGAAAATTGTCCAAATTGGAAGTGTCCTATGAAGGCAGAGATGGCATATTTTATCTCTCTTATCTGCAGCGAACGTTGACTGATTATTGATAAGAAGCGTGTGCATATTTCAGCGCTATCCGAGGAGGCCGTCATGCAAATGATAGAGATGATCTACCCGATCGTGAACGAGTTCAAATGTCCGCTACGCGCACGCGACCCGAAGACGAGTGCGAAAGCGGCCGCACCGGACGAGACGGCGAAGCGGAAAAGACCCCCGGCGGCCGCGCGACCGCGAGCCCCCAAACGCCCTCGACCGGTGGAACAGCCCGCGTCGGGCGTCTACGGCAACTCCCTCTACTTCAGCGAGGAGGACGACTTCTACGAGGAGTTGGACGAGGCCGACGGCGGCGAGCTCTGACCACTGTCCACTCTCTTCTTCAATCAACCCTCGTTGCCCTCCCCCCACGCGCTTTCACCGCGAAGTGTGCTATGCTTTCTTACCGCATGGAACAACGTTATCCTTGCCGACCAAACAGTTGAAGGGAAACTCCCGTCATTTATAACTTTGAGGAGTGGGCCGTAAAGTGTTGTCGCGCGTGACAGCTGCGAATCGCGTCAGTTTATTTTGTAATCAATTCATCCCTAAACATCCCTGTCATACGTAGCTAATAACACTCTACGGCACATTCAATGGTTGAAAGGATGGTTGGAGTTTATCCTCAACGTCTAAAGCAATTGCTCTGTTTTGCAATGACCGGTAAAAAGCAGTGCACGGAAAGTAACGCGATTGTCAGCCGAGTCTAACAGTGTCCGAATTTCTGGCTGATCGATTGTCATCTTTGTACGCTTCGCGTTGTTCCTTCCGCCGTTTATTGTCGTTCTCGAAGGAGTCATTTTTATGGATGAGTTCCTCACGATAAACAACATTTGAATCATCGAATGACTTACCATTTGTCCTCCAGTACAAAATATTTTACATTACTGTATATCATAGTACAAAATATGGCTCCTTGCGTTAAGTAGGCGTCCACTTGCGCGTGGAACTACTCGTGGTATGTTAAATATTTTGTACTGGTTGTAGGCGCTTGTGTTGCCCCCCTCTCCATCTCCCCCTGTTCTTGCTCCACTGTTCCGATGTGTTGTGTTGCTGGTCGAGTGCGCGTGTTCGTTATTTAGGCCGGGAAAGCTCAGTTGACGTTTCTCGCTTTTATTGTCGTTGTTCTGTTTAATGAATCTCTCGACCGTTCTTACGTGCCGCCGGGTCGATCTTACTGCCAGTACGGTGGATTTTCGTACCCAAATACGCGACGCTATTCGGTTGAAACAGTACGCAGTTTTCTCGAAAATACGCCCTGGGGCCAATTTCATAAAACTGTTGAGCTGTTTAGAATTGAGAATTGAGGAATCGTGACGCGCTTGCATTAGTGGAAATTAAAAACTGACCAATCGGCGTGGGCCTCAATTCCTCAATTCTCAACAGCTCAACAGTTTTCTCGAAAATACGCCCTGGATGAAGTTGTTTTTTAGTCACCTCGTTGCGTCATCGACGGCGGGTATAATGTCATATTTTCAGTCGTTGAAAACGTTCTCAAGAAACTGCTTCAAATATGACCTTATGCTCTTGATCACGCAATGAGATGACTTTTAAACGCTAATTCCACTCTGGACTTATTGATGAGACAAGTCGGTACTCTCTGTCTTACTGCTTCTTAGTTCCAAATGGTCTGCTGTGTACAGTTTAACTGAAAGGGCATTGCAGTTGTGTACCGCATTTTGAGATATTGTCGCACTGTTAATTTTACTTCAAAAACTGGGCCAAATAGCCTTTTTTAAACGAAAACTTAATTGAGTGTTTAGAATGGCTACTTATCGTCGTTGGGTTGTCAAACACTGACTATGAATATAACTGAAGAATGGGGTGCAGTGCCACTATTTCTGGAAATATCGCATTTATTCTATTTACACCGTAGCACCAATCTCGAATGGCTTACAGCGGATACTCGCTATACTTCTACGTATCAATATGAGAGAAATGTAGCATTTTAGCTACTCACTTAAAAATTCTCAAAGAGCAGCGCAAATGATTCGAACCTTTAGCGGTTAACAAAGTTATCAAGCGATAACGGCAACTACCCTTCTTGGAATAAATGCGATACGGTATGCGCTATGGCTGCGCCGTCAATTGCTGTTGTCTCATGTGATCACGAAGCCGAAACTTAACCTGCAGATGATGTTCGTGTTGTTGCATTTATATATATGTATGATGAAGCGTTTGCGCGTGTGCGACTCAGTGATGAACTACTTGAATTCGAACGAAATCTCGCAGACCTTGAGCCTATTATTCACGCAGTTGAGGCCCTCACCTCCTCTCCAATCGAAAGCGATGTAGATCCATCCGCGGCGTAAGATATGATTTGCTGGCCAAGTTCAGCTTTTTGGCGCCAAATGAATAGAGCTTCTGTTAATCCGACTCTACTACGGCCCATGATGTAGAAAATTCAAGTTTTTTAATTACGGAAGTTTATATCAAAAAGCCGTTTAATGGGTTTCTGACCTGGGTTAAAAATGAACTCAAATTGATTATGTTTTTGCCCAAAACTTTAAAAAATGCCAGGTTTATGTTTTTCGAAGGCCCTACTTTAATGAGGTACTTGACGTGAGCTTCTTGTTTGCAAAAGCCAAGTCAAACTTCAGCTTTCAAGTTGTTCAACACTGGTGTGATTTTTCAACGTGCTCCGCGATTGATTACTGCAAAAACATACGTGCTCGCGGTTAACATTAAGTGTCTCATTGATTGAATCCTGTGTCTCAAGATTAAAACGAGCGCTTTTCGTGTCGCTTATGTTCCTGGGCGGTTTTGTCGTGCATATTAGCTAAATACGTGTACCTGTGACTGATGGGAATCGGATGGACTCTCATCTGTTCACCTGTTTCGTCCTCCATCTTTGCTTAACCGATCGATTACTTGTCTTCGTGCGCGTACTCAATAATGTATGGCGTTAAAAATCAGTGCATTCTTATTGATGTGAATTATTGATCGATATTGAGATTTTGTAGTGATGAATGAAGTGGTGCGTTTTGAAACCATCATTTTTGTCGACACATGGACGCAAGTTGTAGCATCGACTAATGCCGCCTCCCACTGTCATTCTTGCCGCAGGTGCGAGCGAGGAGACGATTATCTCTTTCCTTTGTTTCGGCCATCTCAGGAGCTTCGTTTGCGGATTGACGTCGCAGGTTCTGTGCCTCTTGTTATGAGAAAGGAAATCGTCACAGTTTTAGCATATAAGCAAGCTGAACGGTCAAAAGGGATACTAAACTAAATTGATTAGGTGAAAAAGTTGACCAAGAGGGCCATTGAGATGAAAGACCAATTGCGCTGAGAGACCCAGAAGGTCAAATTAGGCAACTAACAACGAAAACAGTCGCTTGATGACACTAACTATATCGCTGTTCAAGCAATATAACGATGGAAGACTCATTCAAACGGTTATATGCATATCGCAAATCATTACAAGCATTCTGTGTGCGGGCCTTTCCGTCCTGGAATCAAAAGTTGTTTAGCTAATTATTTGACGCTGCTTCTCACTGATTTCCAGTGGTGGCGAATTCCCACTTGACGACGACGTTCACGATTGACAATTTTTTTTGTGTCTCCTTGGTGAACCAATGTATTCTGAGGGACAGTGCAACTTTCGTTAGCCGCTTTTTTCCACAGCCACTCACAGCAAGCGCAATAACCACAACAGGTACAACACAATTTTGCGTGACCACTGTAGTGACGCAGCCTTGATCACTCTTCTGCTTAAACAAATAACCATTTCGACTACAAGATCCTCTACTCAGCTAAATCCCAGCGTTCAGTTCTATTGAAATCAGCATTTGCGAAAACGAATTTTCGACTTTTAGATAGACCTTTTCATTTTAATGACCCGTGTCTTTTATCATATGAGTATTGAAAGAGCAGTTAATGTTTGGTCACATCAACTTGGGCATTTTGCATGAGTGGCGCACCTAAAAGTGATGTTACCCTGTTTTATGTTACTTTACTAGCCTAGTAACCGAAACTTTATGTTACTCAAAATGTCAACATTGGGCTGCATTGAAAGTTGGTGACAGTCAAAGTATCCAGTTTTAATTGGAATACCATAATCACAATGTGTATAAAGCGTTTTGCACCCGGTATGTGAATATCACAAGCGAATCACACGAATGAACATTCTTCAATGATTGACGTCACTATGACGATCATTTTCGTCACCGACATATACAACAAACGCTGTCGCCGATATAAGATCGATAAATGCGATACGAAGAGATACGCCGCTTGACCAGTTCCATAGTTTGTGGAGCTAGGCGAATTTACTTGGATTTGAGCAAGTGGCGTCTGCCGAGCGCCATTTCAGGAGGTTTCTTGAGAAGTTCCGGCTTCAAGCGACTTATTCTTTCCGGCATGCGGGTCGAATGGAACTTCGCCTCAAAGGTATCATCAGCCGGGAGCAGAACGTGGATCATTGTGAAGGTAGACGAGACCGACACTTGGGCGTGCAGCAATGGAAAGAAAGTACGATTGAGAGAAACTGATTCGTTTCGCAATCGCCTATCTCTTATATAGCGTAAAGATGAAAAATTCTTGCTTGGTCTTTCGTCTAAACAATAACGTAATGAACTCTCCAAGACCGCACGTCACACGTTGCATTACGCACATGCGCATGCCAAACTGGATCTGTTCATGTGGAGCAGAGCGCTAGACTTTGTAATCTTGATCAGCTGATGCAAACTTTTTCGACGAGGTGACGCCGAAAGCATATACTACGGAATTAATGAGGGAAAAAATACAGGCAGCGATTATCATCTTACGGTGTGTGTTACTTAGTTTCAGGTCACCGTGCTTTCGTCGTTGAAATTCATATACCATATTTTGAGTTATAGTAGTCAATGGGAGAAAAACGGCTCATGCATAAATCAGCCCCACTTTTGTGACTTTTTCCACGACATATGAAAATTACAATCATTTTAAATCCTGGCTTATCACATTAAAAATAAATGAAGGTGTTGTTCATGAGCGAATGATCAGTCTGGCTTCGAATATTCCCTCAAAACACATAAAAAGGAAAGTACAGAGAGATGACTGGTTTTAGGAACAAAGAGTGAAAGTCCTTTTACATCTTGCGTCACCCTGCGTGACCACACTCGTCTACAATGATCGAATTCCTCTTGATGAATTCAATTACGTAGTGAAACAAGATGATGGGATGGACAAGAACGTCATGCGAAAATGAACTTCGGCTTTGTGATGGACTTCCACCAATCTATCCTTATTCAGTCGAAACTGGTTAAGTGCAACTCGATCCTATACGAAAAATTGTTCCTCTTATCCGGGTTTCACTGTATCATTATTTTAACACTTGCAAGTATTTGTCATTTGCGCAAGAAATATGCATGTCGCCACAATATGGAATTTTCAGTTCTCTTCATCTGTATGTGTGTCTTTGTTCACCAAATATTCAAACACGATGATATAGTTGCAACCAAAATCTGTATTTTCATATACCATTCGATAGAGACGATGAGAGAAATCCAAAAAATGTGCACAAATTTATAATTTGATGCTAATTTTTAAAGTTTGTGCAAGCAAGGAAATGTCCATTTCTTGACTTTGAAACCAAGATTTTGAGAAAGTTAGATCCACGTTACTTTTTAACATTTCATTCCATTTCTAAAGAACAGTTGAGGAAAGGAAATGGGAACGAGCCAGTGATTTTCTAAAGGGAGCCGTTGGCCTTTTCATGCAAATAAAGTGCGCGTGACCTTTTGCAACAAATGAGGTCAACACCGCCGTAGCCCGCAAGCCTGCGTTCCCGCAACAAACGTACGTCGCGCCAGATGTCCTTTTCCCGCAGCAGCAATTACAGTAATCACTTCGATATACTGTAGCTTTTGTGCAGTTTTAAAATTGCACGATTGTTGTTTGCTACAGTGACGAAAAATCTTCTCTTCCCGCTTCTTTCGGCGAAGTTAGTGAACGGAGGTGTACAGCTAGGATCGTGCAACAAAGTGTCGAAGAAAGTCGAGGGAAGCGAGATTTACGCGGCGGAGTAGGCTGCCGATAAGCTGTGACACAATGAACGGTTAGTTGTTCGATTTTCGAAGGTTCAGACGAAAATAGAACTGCAAAAACTATCCTAAATCCGCCTTATTTCAAAAGTATTGATTTCGGCCATTGTGTAGCCGCGCGTAGAAGAATCAAAAAATTACTGAAACAGTGTGAATGCCTACGTCTACCTATAAGTATTTGAAGCGGAGATGGATATTGGAAGTGTTGCTTGCCGACTCTGGGGCATATACCCCAAAAATTTCACCATCCAAGCGGGCGAGTGTTTTTAAAATAAAGTTGCCAATATTCAAATACAGCAATGCATTAATGCTCGCTAATCGCCTATTCCACGAGAGACTTTTAAGAAATAAATGGCCCAAAGCCGCAATATACTCCCATGCATATGTCTGAGGTGAAAAAGTTGTTGATTTTTAAGACGCGAAGAAATGGTTTCGCCGACGATTAGGCCTAGGAGAAGAGAGAAATCTGGCGGCGAGCGAAGCGGTGCAGGGGATCGAGTTGGAGGGGGAGAGGTCGGTGGCCGATCGAGACCTGAGTAGTTCGTTCACCGAACACCACCTGGACCGGCACGAATTGACGGAGCTGTTTCTGCTGTCGAACATCAACGCGAGCCAGCCGACGGCAAGCCAGGGGTTGAGTGCAGAGGAGGCCCAGCGATGCTTAGAGCGAGATGGAAGGAACGCGCTAACTCCTCCGGTGGAGATCAGCGACTGGCAACTGCTTCTACGCCAGTTCCTCAACATGTTCTGGCTGTTGCTGATCGCCGCCGGTATCCTCAGCTTGATCACCTACTTCCTCGACACCACCGTCCCTTTGAACCTCTACGTCGCCATCATCCTCTTCGTCATGGTCATCGTCATGTGTCTCATCTCGTTCTATGAGGAAAAGAAGGCCAAAGAGGTGCGTATTTATGGAGCTTTTCTTTAATAATTTCACACGTGCAAGGGCTTCACGATTAAATAGTGACGCAGTATGTGTTCGTTTTTAAATGAGTCGCTTACATGCTGGAGCGTCGTGCAAATCGACGCGTTTTGCTTAGGCTTAGACCGTTAAAGCAGCTCTTGCCGTGAACACAAGCACAAACGTTCAGATACTTTCTATTTCGAAATATGCAAAGAAGGGATCATTTTCGTCTCCATGTGAGCCCTACCAGACATTTTCTTCTCCACATTGTTAAGTAATTAATCTATGCGTAAATTCTCAAGTGTATAGTGAAAAAATCATTAATTGCATTATTACCTTTTTTTGGAGGAATTAATAGTTCAGTGGTAAACCATAGTAGTCCTCCATTTTTTTACTGTTCCCTTGTTATTCAAACCGTCCCCTTAGTTGGAGCCATCCCCGCGTCTTTTTCACATAAACTTTATAATTCTCCCAATTTCTCATCTTTTAGGTCGTTCACGGCTTCCAATCGCTGATGCCGACGTCTTGCTCCGTGATTCGCGATGGTCGAAAGCGCGTTATCTCGGCCGAAGAACTTGTTGTGGGCGATTTGGTGTTCATCCGCAACGGTTGTCGCGTGGCGGCCGATGTGCGCTTGCTGCATTGCAGCGGAGTGAAGCTGGAGACGTCTTCAATCACCGGCGAAGCGGAACCCATCGAGTTCACGTCCGACCCCGCCGCCGAAGAAGTCAGCGTCTTCGAGAGCCACAATGTCGCGTTCAACGGGTCGTTCTGTGTCGATGGCGAGGGCCTCGGCGTCGTCATTCGCGTCGCCGACAAAACCGTCAGTTATATCATGTTTGGATTGTGGTTAGGGCTGTAACGGGGACGGGAAAATAGGGATTTCGAGAACAAGACTGATTTTGGGAACCACATGGGTTCTTCAGGAATGGGGTTTTCATTATTCCCGTTACAGTCCTATTTGTGATCTGGGGTCCGGTCATGTGGTGTACTTTAGCTAAAGTCGTACTTACTGCAGTGCTAAAGAGTGCACACTAAGTACGACTTTTTTTTACGTACATTTATAAAACCAATCCAATGTCTTACTAATTTTGAGCATTCCCTGTGTTATAATTGGGTTCGACTCGGCAGATAACAATGGTCATCATAAGGGGTCAGGTTTGCTTTAGTATGTAAATTTGGTCATAGACGACCTTTATTAACATTATTTTTTATCTTCTCTGAAGGCAGTTCAGTCATATACTGTATATGCTATTTTCATTTTAATAGGGACACTTTTCAAATCGATCATGACATTTTTCAAGCCAATGAAGTCCTTTCCCTCATCAAATGAATTTAGAAATGTCCTTTTTGGTTCAGAAAACATTCATTTTGAATAGGAAAGTATCTTTTTCAAAATGGAAATAGTAAATTATAGCGAATGGGATTGATTTTAGATCATCGGACAGATCGCATCGTTGACGACGAGTCAAGAAGAGAAGAAGAGTTCGCTGGAGAAGCAAGTGGAAAAGTTTGTTCGATTCATCACCATCCTCGCTCTGGTCATGGCCACTATCGTATTCTTCATCGGCGCCGCCGTCTCCAACTTCCGCAACCTTCTCAGCACCTTCATCAACGGCTTCCTCGTCGTCATCGTCGCCAACGTCCCCCAGGGCTTGCCCGCCACCCTCACCTCCCAGCTCACCATCATCGCCAGACGTATGGCTAAGAAAAACGTGTTCCTCAAAAAACTCGACGTCATCGAGGCGTTCGGTGCCGCTACCGTAATCGCGTCTGACAAGACTGGCACTTTGACGAAGAACATCATGACCGTCACCGATCTGTGGTACAACAAGCAGTACATGACTGGTGCGTTGTGTTTCTTTTGTTGAACAGGCTGTACGCCAAGGGGATGACTGACCGACGTCGGACATTTATTTCGCACTACTGCCCATTTTTAATGGATGTGACCTTGCTGCATCCTACGTCAAGAAATGCGACCGTTCGCTTACATTATCGTTAATGCGTTGAACGTACCGCGTATATGTGTGTTCATTGTAAGAGCAGAGAACAAAGCAGACAATATCATGTGTTATTTTGAGAGTTCAATCACGTTCTCACTGCTACTGATTGGTCTTACGATTAGCAATTGCCAGAAAGCATAAGTAATTAAGCATTATATATGATAGCATTAGGAAGATGATCTTTATTGACCAAGTTCAGGCCGACCGGACATCAAGCAGCGCACGATCATGGCCAAGCAGCACGTGACTAACGTGCTGGAGCTCTACGAGTCGCCCCTGCCCGAGATGCTCGCCGTGATGACGGTGTGCAACAAGGCGCAGATCGACATGACCGTCACCCGAGTCCCCATGAGGCAGTCCGTTCGCGGCAATATGGCCCAGATTCTCTGGTCGCCTAGCGCGAAGGATCAGTGAGTGCTTTTGCCTGCTATCTTTCTTTTTTATAGTTATTCACTGCCATTTTTGCTTATGAGGGTGTTGCTTGATAGGCATTGCAAAATGAATACGTGAACAAAAATGATTTCGCAATATACACCGGACAAAAGGGTTACGGTAGTCCTGAGGTTGGCGCCATTTCTGCTTACATATTCATCTTTAGTCAACATTTTTCAATCAGTAACAGAAGTCCAAAGAGGATACCGTAGTACGCCAATTTATCTTAGCTATCTTATCTTTCACTCGGATGGTGTCATGGAAAATCTCAGGGAGACGGTTTCCCTGTTAATCTTTAAATATTGAGATTATAGCGACTGGTGTTTCAGAGACCCTGAAAGAGGAGCGATACGTCGTCAGAGCACGAGGAAGTCGGGGCGGTACTTCCAGGGGCAGATGTCGCAGGAGACGGCGAAGCGGAAGAACATCAGCGGCAATCCGTCCGAAGTGGCGCTGCTCCGCTACGCCAGCCAGATGACTGACGTCCACGACATGCGCCGCTGCTTCGACGTCGTCTTCGAGATCCCCTTCAACTCCGTCCGCAAGTGGCATCTCCTCATCGCCAGGCGCACCGACAAGTTCGCCAAAGATGGCATGGCCACCTTCACTCTCATGATGAAAGGCGCTCCCGAGAAACTCATCGATCTCTGCACCACTATCGCGAGCGAGTCGGGAGAAGTCGAACTCACCGAGGATGAGAAGATGGACTTTCAGGTACACTATATTGATTAGAGCTGCAACGGGGTCGGGGTTGCGGTCGGAGATGACACCGGGGTTGACCTGTCGCGAAGCGAGCAAGCATGCTATCACTTTTTGTAACGAACATGTAACCTTTTCAATAACCAAAACACGCGGCGCGTAAGCGTTACGCAATGTCAGATTAATGTAGTTCGAATGAATGTTATGTACGAGAAAGTGGACGCTCTAATAGTCTCGCGGAATAAACTGAACGGCCGAATATTCGCCCATATCATTGTCTTCACAACATGACCAGGGTCGACTAAAATTTGACCATTTGATATTTGACTTTCAGGTACACACACTATATTGATCGTACTTTAATAATGACACTTGCATACTGAATGGGACATTTTCAATTCAAACAGGAAATTTTGTTAAGTTTTTGTGCGCCTGATTTGATTTGCAAAGTGTCGTATGCAAGCGGAGATGGTGTATTTCGTCTATTCCCTCAGTAATCAAAAGTTACCGATTAGTAGCAAGAAATCGAGCCAGGCACCTTAATTTGCAAAGATGAGCTCGCTTTTGTGTGCTTGAACAACGTTTCTCACCAAAAATGATCGTCATGGTTTTTGGCTTTTATGCTCGTAAATTGATAGAAAGAAGCGCTATCGGCTTTCGAAGCAGGTTATTCAATCTAATATTTTTTGTTACTCAACGGCAAATTTTGACTATACCTAAATTTTTAAGATTACTGGAATATATAGATATCGTTTTTTATGTTTTATATGATGGTATTCGCCGGTTGCTTTTTTCTACACCTTGATCAACCACCTCACGTCAGTTGATCAATCCAGCGTTAACATTTTGCATTTCCCATGATTTAATGCGATGCACATTCTCCAAAGGCAACTCGCTCATAAAACTCTTCAAATGTTCTTCACGCCTCGCTCTCATTTCACGCTCTATTAATGGCATTCGGTTTAGGACGCGTACCTTCACTTCGGCAACGAAGGTCGTCGAGTGATTGGATTCGCCTCGAAGACGTTTGTGGCGGCGGAAGATACCAACTTCAGTCAGGAAGCGGGCAACTACCCGCAGGGGAAGTACAGCTTTTTGGGAATGGCAGCGATTATGGACCCGCCGCGAGACGACACCGCCAAGGCGATTCAGGAGTGCAGACTGGCGGGCATCAAGGTCTTCATGGTCACCGGCGACCACCCCACCACCGCCGCTGCCATTGCCCGCCAAATCGGCCTCATCGGACAGTCGGAGACGGTTGGTGTTTTTTACGCCAATTTTTTGTTTTCTTTTAATGTCAATTTGACGTTTGTGCTGGTCACTTTTTAGCCAGCGCTCCACTATTAAATCGAAAATCACTAAATTCCGCCCGGTTTGAAGTTTCACGCTTCTTTAAATAATAATTTGTGGCGATATTACAAAAAATGTAACTTATGTTACAACCTAATATCTCAGTCGCTGTTCGCCTTGCAGGTAGAACGACAAGGTCGGGAAAAGATTCAAATGAGTGTAGTTGAGCAACACGACTCGGACTACGCCATC